>BPLQ01007734.1:157365-185445 GCA_021605075.1 Caerostris darwini | reverse complement strand
ATTACTTGCTTTACTTTATTACTTGCTTTGTAATATTACTTGCTTTATTTGCCCTTCTCATTGCATAAGGCAATATTATTTGCTTTGCTTATGTTTTCCTTTACCAATAGCGTACTTCCTATAATATAATTTAATTTACAGATAATTTACGGTAGTAAATTAATAAATATGTTGATAACAAATTTAAATTTGTACGAATACGTTTTGTTCCAGTTAAATTTAGCATTATCAACATCGGCACAACATCTCCATGGGGGCCAAGGCCGTCTACCTATTGGCAGATTTCGAGGAAACTGCCTATTGGCAGATTCTTCTGACGGGATGGCGTTGCCAGCTCTATGATCGGGTCGGCATTGCCAGCTCTAGTCATATTAGACCGGGACCTATGGTTTAAAATGGATTCCGAACTACTATGAGCATCCATTGTGACGTCGGGACACAAACCCGAAATCTGTGGCACCGAACGCCACTAGTCACCTGGCCATCAGATCCCCTTTTCATCACTAGGCACTTTATTGTAACAAAAAGTAATTTTTTTTAAGGAACCAATTGTATATTAACTGAAACCGATGATAATCTGTGCACAATTATAGTCCTTTATAATAGTGCTAACCTTAGAATGTTTAGATTTGGAAAATTAATAAAATCCATTACGTTATAAAAATTACTTAAAAATAATATTGATAAATTAAAAATAATATTTATCACCACAATAAGATTTTTTGAATGAATTTCAAATGTTCAAACTTATGAATATATATTCACTAATGTGGTAAATAACTCAAGTTTGGGTACAAATCCATAACAGAAACTGTAAAAACTTTAAAAAACTTGTGCTTCTCCGTTACCCAGGCAACAGAAATTAATGTGAACCCGCATGGATTCTGCAGAAGAATGTTTGAACACTCCAACACATTAAACCCGAGCTTCTTTTCTTTCGTTGCTGACAGCACATCTTTCGCTTTCAGATATCGAAAAACCAATAAGAAGGGGGAAAAAAAGAAGAAGCAAATATTTATAGCACCAATATGCTGATGCTGCGCGATGAAGATCTGGTTTTTGGAACAGACTAACGGGTAAATTAGGAGAACAAATATCTGGATAACAAATCTAATTTGTTTTGGTGTTTGTTCGCGCGTATAACCCACTGCGAAATATTTGGCTTGATGTTGATATTTGGGAGCAGAGACAAAATAAAAGTTCCTGAGTTACTATGGTGCCATGTCTAAGGTATTCAGTTCCTTGAAGCCATGCATGCATGGAAATGTTTTGGAACATTCTGGTTTAGCATAACAATGCGGGACGATTGCTTGGAGCATTGTTGAACAGTTTTTTTTTTTTTTCTTTTATTTGTTAAGAGACTGTAAAAAGTGTATAGCTTGTTACATGATTTTGCCATCGGTGTTGATGATAGTAAAACTTTCAAGCAGAGTAACGGTTTTTTTTTTCCTTTTTTAAGTACTTGAATGAATTATTCTACTGCACATTTTCATCTAATTTCTACTAAGCGTTTTCTTTTGGAAGCTTTAAGTACGGTTTTTGCTACTTAAACTGTGCACTATTTTCGGTATTTATCAAATATAATAAATATGATATTTAATAGAACAATATTTTGAAAAAATGCTATACGAAATTGATAATAGCAGAAAAAACACAACCACAATCAATACCGTTGATTTCTAATTACAATTTGAGCTTGAAACTATTTTTTATAGATGGTTCTTTCATAACTAATTCATCAAATGAAACTTTTAGAATATTTTCAGTATTTATCAAATAACATAAATTGGATATTTTAATTAATAGAACTATATGTTAAGAAAAAATACTAGAAGAAATCGATAATTGCTGAAAAAACACAACCACAATCAATACTGTTGATTTCTAATTTTAATTTAAGCTTTAAACTATTTTTATAGTTGATTTTTTCATAACTAACTCAACAAATGTGACTTTTAGAATATTTTCAGTATTTATCAAATAAAATAAATAGTATATTTTAGTTAATAGAACAATATATTAAGAAAAAATACTGGAAGAAATTGACAATTTCTAAACAAACACAACCATAATCAATACAGTTGATTTTTAATCATAATTTGAGCTCGAAACTATTTTTTATAGCTGATTCTTTCATAAACTCAACAAATGAAATTTTTAGAATTCATGTATATTAGTCCTAATATAATTAATTATTAGCATTAAATGACAGTAAAAATTATAATATTAAAACAAATAATTATGCCTTATAATTAAAATTCTCTTAATAGCTAATTAATGATAAGATTTCTGTACTGTTTAATTCATTCTCAACAAATGAAACTTTTAGAATTAAGGAATATTAGTCAAAATATAATTAATTATTAATTGAACACTGAATGAAAGTGAAAATTAGGATATAAAAACTTATAAATATGACTTATAATTAAAATTATCTTAATAGGAAATTAATGACAAAAATTGTGTACTGTTTAATTCAGATTCTCAACAAATGACACTTTTAGAATTCATGCATATTAATCATAACATAATTAGTTATTAATTGAGCACTGAATGAAAGTAAAAATTAGGATATTAAAACTTATAATTAAAATTATCTTAATATTAAATTAATGAGAAGATTTCTGTGTTGTTTAATTATGATTCTCAATAAATGAAACTTTTAGAATTAATGTAGTCAAAACATAATTAATTATTTATTGAACACTGAATGGCACTGAAAATTGGGATATTAAAACCTTATAATAATTGGAAATTAATGACAAGTTTTCTATATTGTTTAATACTGATTTCAGATTTAAAGGGCATTGACCGTTTAAAAATAGGTACAGAAAACTGCATTGGTTATTGCTTAATATACTATTACTGAAATATAAATAATTAATAACTTCATCATTATTGACTGCTATTAAGCCATCATTCCTGTTATCTAATGATGACAATTTATCTCCAGTATGAAGACATAATTCCCATGTCTAAATAAACTTGTCTATGTGATCATGTTTTAGAGGTGTAAGCCAACCATGGCTTTGTATTCTAGATGAAAAAACAAATCATGAATTTGTTACATGTAGTAAAAATCTAATGACTTAACAGAAACAAGACCATAACTATTACTAAATCTATCAATTAATTAATTATCTTTACGGAACAATTTATAAAATTTAACAATACGCAGTGACATGATTGTAATCATTTTGAAAAATATTTGTGATCTTCAAATTTTTTGTAGATATTTTCTTGATATCAATTTTTCTTACCTCTGTGAATCAGCAATTTAATTAATACAATAATTTTTGGAGAAATTTTCGTGCTTTGAATTTTATACGAAAGCTTTAAGAATACTTTTGTATCATATTTTTATGTGCAATAAAAATCTGAATTTTAAGTACAAGCATCAAAAATCTACATTAAGAACTTACTTATTTAATAAATGACGACTATAAATCTTCAAGGCATACCCTTGTTGAATACGACCATAATTAATGAATACTGTAGTAAAAAACATTGTATAAATGTCTGTAAGAAAAAGACTTCAAAGACATCAAGTAACAACTTTTAAAAACATTTTCCACCATCGCCATTAATTAAGTCTTAAAGAATTCCATACACCATTCCTTAATCCTTCGAAAATTAATTACAGTCCACTAACAAAACCCACTCTTTTCCGGCATCACAAAACAACCCACAAAACCCTACCAGATCAACAAAATCAGAACTCGAAGCAGAAAGAACGCCGACTCAGCAAGCAATGTATGTCATTCTACACCCCTGATGGCGGCTGAAGTAATTACCCATTTTAATTCATACATTCCCCATGAATCGAGTGGTTCTTTTCCCCCTGTGCAAAAGGTGATTAATTTACAGGGCGTCATTGTTGGCCTGATCGCGTGGGACGACTTTTGACGGCCATTGAAATTAAGTCATTGGGCCCACACCGCGCTAATTACTGACCTGTCCATTGGTGGGTAAAGGATTTCATTTCGCCCAAAGAGACAGCTCTAGTTTTTAGGGTTGTTACGCTTGTCAAGAGGTCTTTCTTTCCGATTGTGAGTCTCACGGACAGTTTGGGTTGTTGATAACTCTTTTTTTTTTTCTCTTCTTTCTAATGGCGTAGATTTGAAGTGTCATTTCGGTTCATCCCATAGGGTGGATAGACTTTGCAAAAATCTCATAGTGTCTTGATAGAGAGGATTTATAAAAGAACACAGTTGCGTTTCTGAACAAATACTTCTGAATGAAATGTTTTTGAACATATTTTTACAATTCGAAAGGAAATTATAATAATATAATTTGGAATTAATTTATTTAAATCTATATGACAGTTATTTTTTTTTGTGATGGCATAGATTTGAAGTATCATTTCAGTTCATCCTATAGGGCAGATAGACTTTTTAAAATTCTCATAGTGTCTTCATCGAGAGGATTTATAAAAGAATACAGTTTCTTTCTGAACAAATATTTCTGAATAAAGTGTTTCTGAAAAATGTTTTTAATTTTGATGGAAATTATAATAATATATTGTGGAATTAAATTACTTATATTTATATGACAGCTTAAAACAATCGCAAACAGTTGATTTTCAAATGAAATTATATACAGTGCAGTAAACATATACAGTGCTCTTGGTTTAAAAATTATCTTGATAGAGATTATTTATAAAAGAAAAGTTTTGCATTTATTAAATAAATGTGTTTGTGATGAAAATTATAATAATATCATAATCAATGTGTTTAGATAATACATACTTCTCCCTTTGGGTGTCCCATAACTTTCATCATTTGGTATTATTTTTTAAGATCAAGAAGCTGCATTTTTTATCCTGTACCATGACTCGTCGGTTTAAAACACAAGAGTTTTTGGACTTGTTTTAGATGTTGCTGTCGGCCAAGTGGGATAAGAAACAACAACAAACTTGTTTAGAGGAGTTTTTGATTTTATTTTTCAAACTATCGTAAGGAAAATGTTTTGTCACAATACATTGTATACACTAGTTTTTAATTATCGACATTTTTAAATGGTTTAACCTTAAGTTGCATAACATCAAAAATAAACTTCTAAATAACAACTAATAATGCCAAATGGATCAAAAACCTATAAAACATTAAAAAAAATTTATATATAATCAATCAGAATATGAAAGTTAAAGTTTTGTAAAATATTAATTATCACGCACATTGCCAAAACTTAAGAATTGAAAAATCAAATCTTTTTAAATGGTTAGAAATTATATATTATTAGATACACTGTTGAAATACAATGTAAAATAAAGTAAAGTCATTGAATCCTAAATATTAACAAAAAATAATTAATATGTCCTTGTATTTAACATTTATTGCTTGGGTCAAGCATTTTAAGCAATTGAAAGCTTTTGACCTTTAAAAACTTAGTTTGGCTCAAAATATTAACTAGTCACTGATGTCAGCAATTAAGTAGCACCTAGTGGCCATTTTACACTTAACATTAGTTACAGGTGCGGAATCCATTCTCATCCGCGACACGCTAGCTTCGTATAATAGGATTATGCAAGCGGCAAGGGAGAGCTGTCGTAATGTGGATTATTGCAGAACTGTGAAACCGGCGCTGAGGGCGAATCCCGTGAAAGCACTTTTCGATAACACAGTTAATTTCCTTTAGAGGAAGGATTATGCAGCTCTAAGTCGGACCTATAATACCCCGGGATTTTGTCCTTCCTGGGTGTTGAGCAAATTACTATTCAAATCATCGCTTCAAAATACACGGAGCGATGCATACCAAATGGGATAACTAAAATATAATATGACTTTCTGAAGGGAAAATGCGATATTGATGGCTAAATCTATGGAGGGTTATGCTGTATTAAATGAAGGTCCAATATAGCCATTTTGTTTTAATTTTTTTTTATTTAAAATGAAGAGATGAAACTTTAAATGGTTTTTAATTTATTTCTAAATCTATTTTATTTTAGACGGATTGAAATTTTTTTCCGGGGCCTCATGGCAAGGTGGCTAGCGACAAGGTGACAAGGGTCGAGTTCTAGCGGTGCCATAGATGTTTGTTGTAGCTCGGACTTTAAACAATAAGTACCGGGCTTATAGGACTGTAGAGCTTTTGGCGTAGGACTGACAATCCTACCCCGTAAAAAGAACATATATCCTGTCTCGAAATCTGCCATTAGACAGACGTCCTTGGCCCACCATGGGGCTGTTGCGCCAATGAAGAAGAAGAATTTTTTTCAAGAATTTGGATTTATTGCCATGAATTTAGGTTTTCTGCAAGGAATTTAGATTTCCTGCAAAGAATTTAGATTTCCTGCAAAGAATTAAGATTTCCTGTCGCGAATATGAATTGTTCATGAACTCAGTTTTCTAGTAAGAGGTCTGATGGCCGAGTGACTAACGCTAGGGGCAACAGGCTTTGGGTTCAAATCCCTGCGATGCCATTGATGCCTGTAGTGATTCGGAATCAACTTTAAACAATAGGTACCAATATAATATGACTATGGAGCTTTGGCCATAGGGCTACCCTATAAAAAGAAACCTCCTCCTGTCTTGTAATCTGATAGTAGGTAAACGATCTTTGCCCGTCATAGATTGCAGTTCCAGGGTTTTAGTTAGGATTTCTTTTAAAGCCTTGGCCCACCAAGGACTGTAGTGCCAGAGAGTTATTAAGGATTTTTTACAAAGAATGGAATGACATAAAATTAATGAGCAGCATTTTATTTTGAAGAAATGTTAAGGAGATACAAAGCTGATTTTATTTTCAATTATTTTTTCTGTTAATCTCGGAAACTTTTTTTACAGAAATTTATGGTGAAATCGTTTCAGCTTTAATAGCTCAATCTGTGCAGAATAAGTATAGTGACAGCAGGAATGCTATTCGGTGTCGTAAAAGGGCAGTTTATTTTTATGTGATAAATAACTTGAAATAATTTAATTCTCATGAGTATAAAAATCAAAAAAGTTGAAAAAGGATAATTATAAAAATAGTCGTATCAAGTTGCCGTATCGTATCAAGTCGTATCAGTCGTCAAGTTGCTGTTATCTGAAAAGTCATGATATTTATTAGATGAAATACTATATCAAATTTTGTGTACGAAATTTATTAATTTTCTGATGTCAGATAAGACACAAATTTTAAAATTTCATTTGGATTACAGAAACATTGATTCAGTACAGATTTATTAAAGATTAGAAGGCATAACCCGGTGCCAATAAAGTGTCAATAAAATTGCTCAATTTCAAAGAAACTACATTTTTCACTTCCGTAAATTTAATCAAGAAAAAAATTTACAAAATAAAATAAATAAATCAGAGAAAATATTCGCAAATTTTTTTTTTATTATAACGATGTTTGAAATGAATAAAAAAATTAAAAGACGATCACACTCCTGAAAATGCCAACTTTTTAACTTTTACATTTCTGAAAATAAATAAAAAACTTTTTTCTCTCGTACCTTCAAATATTTATAAATAATTGACTACATCTATATAAAGAAAAGCAAACAACTTTTAGTCTATTGCAGTTTCAGAACATTTAATTTTATGTAACGGCTAATTTGATTTTAAAAATTATAATTTTATTTAATTAAAAACAGGATTTATTAGAATTGTATAGACATTTTAGATAATGTGCTAAATTAAAAATTGTAAATCCTAAGAAAAAGATTTGGATTTGGCAGTTATTTTTTATACTATACAAATAATAAGATATTATTCATACATCATTTAAATTATTTCGATTTTCTTATTATTTTATGGGAATATTAATAACATACTGATGATAGCAAACAAATTGTTGCCTCACGGATAAATAGCTCCATGTGCATAGCTCCATGTGCAAAAAAAGGTCTAAGTGGAAGCCAGTTTCTGATAATATAAACATCCTGCGTGGGGTGAGCTGATTGGAGAGAGAAAGAAATATAACACCGTCAGTGTGCGTTTGGTTTTCAAATAAAAGAGATGTGTTACAGTCCACTATTGTGATATGTGTCTTTATTCATAGACCATAACACAAATCATGAAAAGAATATTTGAAAACGTAATTTGAAAATAAAAAAGTACCTTTTATATTTAATCCAAAAATAATTAATATAATTGTTTGCGATCGTTTGACTAAGCACTAGATAAAAATTAGTTAATTCAAAGGAAATAAATAAATTTTTAACTAATTTTAAAAAACAAGTAATATAAAAAAAAATTTTTTTTAAGTCAACTCCTACTTTTTTTTACACTATATTGCAGAAAGTTCTTTATAAATAATTTTCATACATTTTTTTAAGTTTATCTGGGGCCATCTATTGGTAGATATATGGAAATTAAACCTAAAAAAAACTAAAATTAATTCATTATATTTAATTACTGAATTAATATTTGAAAAAACTATATTAACATCTAGTGTCATCCACTAGATGTAGTTCAAAAAAATGTATTTGAACTTGAGTGGATGAATAAAAAGTATTTCATGAACAATTGAAAATTTCAACAAGATATATATAGGGAGAATGTGAGCTAATAGCAGGAATTGAATAACAGCAGAAACACAGACCTACATATCTCTTGCTCTATATGGATATATAGATAGATAGATAGATAGAGAGAGAGATAAAATTATAAAAATTGCTGTAAAGAGATAAAATTGCTATAAACGCTATTTATGAAACATGTTGCCAATTTTGAAACTGATTTGATTTTTTCAGTTTAACAAGTTCAACTGCACTCTTTAAAATTAACTATAATCTATTGGTAACGGGAAACCACGCACACATTTTAAAAATCTTCTTTGCATTTTTAAATCTTTCGTTCTCTTTCCAATGAATCCAAAACGAATTTCGAATAACACATTTTAAATGCTTAATTCCACAAAGAATTTAAGAAGAATTAATTATTATTCTGTGTATAAGAAATGAATTACTTTAATGAAAAAAAAACATATTAATTCACGCTAATGATGAAATTAAATTCTCTGATTAGATAATTTAAAACAAATTCTTCTCAAATTAAATAAATAAAAAAGTAAAGATAATAAATAACCTAAGGACAAAATAATATTTCGAAATTTATACTCATCAGAAAAAATTTGAATAATCCTTAAAGTCAAAATATTAGCAAAAACCCACAGTTCATTTGACATTTTTATAATTATTCTATATATTAAAATAAATATTTAGTTGATGAGCATTAATATAATTGCTACTTAATAAGAATAAAATTAATTAATTAATACATTTTAAATTACTTTATGCAAATTACATGAAACGATGCGAATTTTTATTGTGACGTTATTTTAGTAAAACATAATTAAAAAACTAATTAGGAAACAAATGAAAAAATTAAAAAAACGTAATATCAATTACATCAACATAATTAATTTATAATTATTCTTATTTTTAATTCTTAAAAATAGGAATAAATGTATAAAATTAATAATATTAATGCATTTAGAGATATTTTTAGACAGACAATTAAAAAAATTACACTTAACGACGGCAACAAAAAATTAACAAATATAAACGTTTGCAATTTAGGTTTTGCAATAACTTTTTACATTAATTAATTATTAAAAAATTAAATTAAATTATTACATTTTCTGAGTCCTAAAAATAATACTTTAATAAAAATTATTTCTTAAAAATTGCAATTAAAAAATTTTGAATTTAAAATTATTGCCAAAAATAGAATTAATACCGATTATAGAATTTTTATTAATTATTATAAAAATAAATTGATGTTTTAAAAAAATGAACGGATGTAAACTTTTGCAATTAAGTTTTTGTAATAATTGTTTTCAATAATTAAACATTAAAAAAAATTAGATTAAATTATTACGTTGTCTGAATCCTATAAATAATACTTTACAAAAAATTTCTTTAAAAGTTCAATTAAAAATTAATACCATTACAAAATTTCCAATTATTATAAAAATAAATTGAAATAATACTTTAAAAATAGTTCGTTAAAATTTACCATTAAAAAAACATGAATTTACAATTACTTGTCAAAAATTAAATTAATACTGATTAAATAATTTTAATTAATTATTAAAAAAATAAATTGTATTTTTAATAATTAAAATAGTTATTTATTAACTTAACAAATTAATTCACTTTTTCTTACTTATATAATTAATATATTAAAATAATATTTCATTAACGTGAAATAAAACTACATCTTAAAAATCAACCAATTCATTTTTCTTTCCAATCATCTCAAAAACCATCCATATTTATAATTTTTTAACATTTTTAGCAAAACTATTCCATATTATACTAAAGGCAGTCATCCATATTTTTTGAAAAGCTAAAAAGTATTTAATTAAAATATTAAAAAAATATTTAATTAACTTGAAATAAAACATCTTAAAAATCAACTAACTCATTTTTCTATCCAAACATCTCAAAAACCATCCAGATTTATAATTTTTTACAACTTTTCGTAAAAATATTCCATATTTTACTAACGGCAGTCATCGTTATTTTTCGAAAATCTAAAAATTATTTAATTAGAAATTCATTACGCAATTAGAATATCAATTCAGCTTCGAACACAAAGAAATTGCAAATTGTTCTTTTTTTAAAACTATCACAACGCCGGACACCACTGAGGAGGAAGCTTCTGCAAAAAGCAGTTTAATTAAATTATACGGAATGGTACTGAGATCGAAACCAGCTACACAAACTGCACTTTTTTTTCCTTTCTCCCTTCATATTAAAAAAAAAAAAAAAGAAAAAGCTGCAAACGGCAAACGGCAAACGGCAAAATTAATTCAGTACATTTTGTATTATTATTTTTTAGTTCTTTTTATCTTCTCATAACTTTGCCATTGTGTTGTAAAAGGTGTTGTTTTATTAAGAAAATTGCTCAGCAATTTCTGTGAGCTTCAAACTATCTTCCCGCATATCTTTCTTCCGGGATTTTTTTTTATATAAAGACTTTAGTAATTAAAAAGTGTTTCCTTTTTTCATTACATATTAAAAAAGGTTTCTTTTTTTGCATGGTTCGAGTACCGTTTTTGGTAGTAAAGATAAGAGCTGGTGTTAAAATGAAATGAAAGTAAAATATCTTCGAGCAATTAATTTTGCATCCTTTCTTACAACGTTTTAATTTCGTTTTCGATCGCAGAAAGAAAATGTGTGTTTTTACCTGGTTAAGTTTAAAGTCCTGTCTTAAAATAAAAGACTGTTTCTTAACAATGGATAGAAGGCGCTGTAATCAGTTCATTAGCGGTTTTTAAAGTTTGATAGAAAAAGAAAAGGGGGAACATTAAACCGAAAATCGCTTTTGCAGCTCTTAATTACGAACGAAAATAGTTAGATGGTAACAAAGTTAAGAGTAGTTTAAAAAGCCAAAATAATTTATTACAGATTTAGGCTTGACGAGGGTGTGATTCCCTATAGTCTTGGTATATTTGGTCAAAATTATAGTGGCTAAATGTATGGGCAGTATAGCAGCCCCATAGCGGTGTACCTGTGGCCAAACTTGCTCATCCCCTCAGAAATGTTTAATTTATATATAGACTCTCATCAAGAGAGGAAATATATTTAGCTCAACCTTGACTATTAGTTGGCGTAGAGACTCAAACTAGAATGTATATTTCGCTCATCCTGCCCGTAGCTGAGTACGGGTTTTCTGCTTAGAAGTGGTGTCCTTTCTAAGAATTTAAAATTATCTGTCTTTAAATGTGTTAAATATTATATCTTCTAATTGTATATTCTCGTTAGATCACCGAAGTCAAGCATCATTGGGCGCGGTCAGTACTTGGGTGGGTGACCACCTGGGAACACCGCGTGCCGTTGGCAAATTTGGGACCTGAATGGCCGAGTGTCTAGTGCTCTGGCGCTCGGTGCCACAGGTTTCGGGTTCGAATCCCGGCGGTGCCATGGATGTTTGTAGTGGTTCGGAATCCACTTTAAGCCGTAGGTCCCGGTCCCCTATGACTGTAAGAGCGTCACGGAGCCAAAGTCAGGCTTTTACCTACGGGTGCTCCATTCACAACAGAAGCTGCTTCCTTCCCCTTCAATCATGAGCACGTATGGGCTCGTGGGCTTGGCCAGCCAAGTGGGATAAGAAACAACAAACAAAACAAAGAAACAACATGTCCTAAATAATATCATTTTTTAATAATAATCATTTTTTAAAGTTTATCTGGCGCCATCTATTGGTAGATATATGCAACTTAAATCTAAAAAAAACTAAAATTCATTAATTAAATTTAATGAATGAATTAATATACGAAAAATCTGTATTACCAGCAAGTGTCATCCACTACAAGTTCAAAACAATGTATTTGAACTTGAGGGGATGAATAAAAAAGATTTTATGAACGGTTGAAAATTTGACCAAGATATATATAGGGAGAGTGTGAGCTAAGAGAAGGAATTGAAAAAGAAAACCTGTAAACGGCAAAATCAATTCACTACATTTTGCATTATTATTTTTTAGTTCTTTTATCTGCTCATAACTTTGCCATTGTGTTGTAAAAGGTGTTGTTTTATGAAGAAAATTTGCTCGGCAATTTCTGTGAGCTTCAAACTATCTTCCCGCATATCTTTCTTCCGGGTTTTTTTTCTCTATAAAGACTGTAGTAATTAAAAAGTGTTTCCTCTTTTCATTACGTTTTAAAAAAGGTTTCTTTTTTCTTACGTGGTTCGAGTAGCGTTGTTGGTACTAAAGATAAGAGCTGGTGTTAAAATGAAATGAAAGTAAAATATCTTCGAGCAATTAATTTTACATCCTTTCTTACAACGTTCTAATTTCGTTTTCGATCGCAGAAAGAAAATGTGGGTTTTTAACCTTGTTAAGTTTAAAGTCCTGTCTTAAAATTAAAGACTGCTTCTTAACAATGGATAGAAGGCGCCGTAATCAGTTCATAAACGAAGATAAGTTTTTAAAGTTTAATGGAAAAAGAAAAGGGGGAACATAAAATCGAAAATGGCTTTTGCAGCTCTTCATTAAGAACGAAAATAGTAAGATGGTAAGAAAGTTAAAATGTAGTTTGAAAGAACCAAAATAATATATCACAGATTTAGACTTGACAAAGGTATGATTCCCAATACTCTTGGGTAGATTCGGTCAAAATTGCAATGGCAAAATGTATGGGCTACTGCTACGCAAAATTGTAATGGCAAAATGTATGGGCTACTGCCCATACATTTAACCATTACAATTTTGCATAGCAGTCCCATAGTGGCGTACCCCAGTAAACGCGGAATTTGTTACATCTATGCCATTCTAAAGACATAGAATCTGGTCAAAATGCCTCTATTTGAATATAATAACATTTTATTACCTTATTGTAACCCTACTTACACCTACGCGGCCTGATGGTCAATTGGCTAACGCTCTAGCCTTTGCTAGCACTGGCTTCAGGTTCGAAACTTGACGGAGGTATGGATGTTTTTTAACTGTTCGGAATCAACGTTAAGCTGTAGGTCCCGTTCTAAATCGCCTAAAGCGTACACAAAACGACCATAAAGCTACAAACCAAACAAAACCTACAAACTTGTTAGAGCATTCCCTGGGGCCATTAGAAGAAATGGTCAGTAGATCTTGAGACTCTCACCAGAGACGAAGTACAGCGAAACTTGCACACCCGCTGAGAAATGTTTAGTTTACAGATTCTCATCCCGTGAGGAAATATATTTAGAGCAAACTAAAGTGTTAGTTGGTCTATAGACTCACACCCGAATGTATATTTTGTTCATCCTGTACGTAGCTGAGTACGGGTATTCGGCTTAAATGTGGAGTACTTCCACGAATCTATAATTATCTGTCTTTAAATGTGTTAAATAATGTATGTTTCTCATTGCATGTGTGTGGTATTTGTACGTGTGTAAATAAAGCTGGAAGTTCTCGAACCAGTGCCTCTAGTGTCTCAACTGGATCACATCCAGTTACAATATAGTTGCTCAACTTACTCACTGCATTATAAATTCTTTTTTTCCTTTCCAAATATTAAAAAAAATCCGGATTTACAATTTTTTACAACTTTTCGTAAAAATATTCCATATTTTACTAAAGGCAGACATCGATATTTTACTAAAAGTTAAAAATTATTTAATTAGAAATTCGTTACGCAATTCGAATATCAATTCAGCTTCGAACACAAAGAAACAGCAAATTGTTCTTTTTTAAAACTATCACAACGCCAGACACCAGTGAGGAAGAAGCTTTTGCAAAAAGCAGTTTAATTAAATTATACGGAATGGTAATGAGTTCGATTGCACATTTTTCCCCCTTTCTCATCTCCCTCCATATTTAAAAAAAAGAAATAGCTGTAAACGGCAAAATTAATTCAGTACATTTTGTATTATTATTTTTTAGTTCTTTTTATCTCCTCATAACTTTGCCATTGTGTTGTAAAAGGTGTTGTTTTATTAAGAAAATTGCTCGCCAATTTCTGTGAGCTTCAAACTATCTTCCCGCGTATCTTTCTTCCGGGGTTTTTTTCTATAAAGACTGCAGTAATTAAAAAGTGTTTCCTCTTTTCATTACGTATTAAAAAAGGTTTCTTTTTTTAACGTGGTTCGAGTAGCGTTGTCGGTAGTAAAGATAAGAGCTGGTGCTAAAATGAAATGAAAGTAAAATATCTTCGAGCAATTAATTTTACATCCTTTCTTACAACGTTTTAATTTCGGTTTCGATCGCGAGAAAGAAAATGTGTGTTTTTACCTTGTTAAGTTTAAAGTCCCGTCTTAAAATTAAAGAGTGTTTCTTAACAATGGATGGAAGGCGCTGTAATCAGTTCATAAACGAAGAGAAGTTTTTAAAGTTTGATGGAAAAAGAAAAGGGGGAACATAAAACCGAAATTTTCTTTAAAGATGATGAAAGATGGTTAGAAAGTTAAAATGTAGTTTTAAAACCAAAATGATTTATTACTGATTTAGGCTTGACGAAGACGCGATTCCCAACACTCTTGGATATATTCGGTCAAAATTGTAGTGGCTGAATGTGTGTGCAGTATAGTAGTCCCATAGGGGTTTACCTCGATAAACGCTGAATTTGATGCATCTGTGCTATTCTAAGGACATAGAATCTGGTCCAAATACCGCTATACGAAATAAACACAATTTACTACATTATTACAAGTGGCCAATTCGCTAGTGCCCAGCCTTTGGTACTTCAGGTACGAAATATAACGGTGGCATGGAAGTTTGTTAATGATTCAGAATCCGGGTCAAAAAATTATAGGTCTTTGTCTATTTAGCGCAAAGTGTGCACAAAATGACTGTAGAACGACAAACCACACCAAACTTACAAACTGGCATGAGCGTCCCCTGTGGCGTTTAGGAGAAATGTACACTAGGTCTTGAGGCTCTCATCAGAACGCAAGTACAGCGACACTTGCGCAACTACTAAGAAACATTTAGTTTACAGACTCCTATTCCGAGGGGAAATATATTCAACGCAACCCTGCGTATTATTTGGCCTATAGGCACTCAACCGAATGTGTATTTCGTGCATCGTTTGCGTAGCTGAGTACGTATTTTCCGCTTAGAAGTGGAATACTTTCACGAATCTATAATTATCTGTCTGTAAATATGTTAAATATTGTATATCTCTCATTATTGTTGTATCTCTCATTATTGTTGTATCTGTACATGTGTACATAAAGCTGATATTTCTCCCACTAATGCTTCAACTAACTCAACCAAACCACACCCAGTTACAACATGATGGCTCTTCAAACTAAGCAACTATCGCAACTACGTTATACGTTCTAACATTTTTTTTCTTTCCGAACATTAAAAAAAATCCGGATTTACAATTTTTCGTAAAAATATTCCATATTTTACTAAAGGCAGTCGTCGATATTTTTCGAAAAGCTAAAAATTATTTAATTAGAAATTCGTTACGCAATTCGAATATCAATTCGGCTTCGAACACAAAAGAAACAGCAAATTGTTCTTTTTTAAAACTATCACAACGCCAGACACCACTAAGGAAAAAGCGTTTGCAAAAAGCAGTTTAATTAAATTATACTGAATGGTAATGAGTTCGAAACCAGCTTCACAGACTGCAAATTTTTTTCCTTTCTTTCTCATATCCCTTCATATTTAAAAAAAAAAAGAAATAGCTGTAAACGGCAAAATTAATTCAGTACATTTTGTATTATTATTTTTTAGTTCTTTTATCTTCTCATAAATTTGCCATTGTGTTGTAAAAGCTGTTGTTTTATTAAGAGAATTGCCCGGCAATTTCTGTGAGTTTCAAACTATCTTCCCGCATATCTTTCTTCCGGGTTTTTTCTTTCTATAAAGAACTGTAGTAATTAAAAAGTGTTTCCACTTTTCATTACGTATTAAAAAAGTTATTTTTTATTTATTTATTAATTATTTTTTTTAATTTTTTATTTTTTACGTGGTTCGAGCAGCGTTGTTGGTAGTAAAGCTAAGAGCTGGTGTTAAAATGAAATGAAAGTAAAACATCTTCGAGCAGTTAATTTTACATCCTTTTCTTACAACGTTTTAGTTTCGTTTTCGATCGCAAGAAAGAAAATGTATGTTTTTACCTCGTTAGGTTTAAAGTCCCATCTTAAAATTAAAGACTGCTTCTTAACAATGGATAGAAGGCTCTGTAATCAGTTCATAAACGGAGAGAACTTTTTAAAATTTAAAGGAAAAATAAAAGAGAGAACATAAAATCGAAAAGGGCTTTTGCAGCTCTTAATTACGAACGAAAATAGTTAGATGGTAACAAAGTTAAGAAGTAGTTTAGAAAACAAAAAATATTTTATTACAGGTTTAGGCTTGACGAGATTCCCAATACTCTTGGATATATTCGGTCAAAATTATAGTGGCTAAATGAGTATGCAGTATAGCTGCCTCATAGTGGTGTGCTCTGGTAAACGCTGAATTTGTTACACCTGTGCCATTCTGAAGGCACTGAATCTACTACTACTACACCACACCACATCGCTGTGCCTAGAACTGAGTTGCCCCTTTACAGTTTGATGGGGGTGAGAAGAAGTCTGATTGGGATCTGAGACGCTTTACAGTCATATGAGACCGGGACCTACGGCTTAAAGTGGATTCCGAACCAATACAAACATCCATGGTAGCGCCAGGATTCGAACCCGAAACCTGTGGTACCAAAGGCCAGAGCGTTAGCCACTTGGCCGTCAAGCCGCCCAGTGTGTAGAAGGAAGCACGGTTACAATAATTTAAAAAAATGTTGTTGTGTCCAAATAGTAGCATTTTGACCACAGTCTATGAAGAATTAGAATTACACAGATGTAGCAAATTCAGCATTTACTAGGGTACACCACTAAGGGGCTGTTATACTGCGCACACATTTAGACACTAAAATTTTGACCGAATATACCCAAGAGTATTGAGAAACACATCTTCGTCAAACTTAATTATGTAAAAAATTATTTTGATTTTTTTTAACTAACAGTTTAACTTTTGTACAATCTTACTATTTTCGTTCGTAATTAAGAGCTGCAAAAACCTTTTTGCGGTTTTAAGTCCCCCTTTTCTTTTTCCATCAAACTTTGAAAAGTTCTCTTCCTTTATGAACTGATTACAGCGCCTTCCATCCATTGTTAAGAAACAGTCAATTTTAAGACAGGACTTTAACTTAACAAGGTAAAAACCCACATTTTCTTTCTGCGATCGAAACCGAAATTAAAACGTTGTAAGAAAGGATGCAAAATTAATTGCTCGAAGATATTTTACTTAAATTCCATTTTAGCACCAGCTCTTATCTTTACTACCAACAACGCTACTCGAACCACGCAAAAAAAGAAACCTTTTTTAATACGTAATGAAAAGAGGAAACACTTTTTAATTTCTGCAGTCTTCATAGGCAAAAAAACCCGGAAGAAAGATATGCGGGAAGATATTCTGAAGCTCACAGAAATTGCCGAGCAATTTTCTTAATAAAACAACACCTTTTACAACACAATGGCAAAGTTATGAGAAGATAAAAAGAACTAAAAAATAATAACACAAAATATACTGAATTAATTTTGCCGTTTACAGCTTTCTCTTGATTCTCTTCTTTAAATATGAAGGGAGATGAAAAAGTTAAAAAATATATGCAGTCTGTGAAGCTGGTTTCGAACTCATTACCATTCCGTATAATTTAATTAAACTGCTTTTTGCGAAAGCTTCTTCCTCCTCAGTGGTGTCTGGCGTTGTGATAGTTTTAAAAAAGAACAATTTGCTGTTTCTTTGGTTCGAAGCTGAATTGATATTCGAATTGCGTAACGAATTTCTAATAAAATAATTTTTAGCTTTTCGAAAAATATCGATGACAGGCTTAGGTAAAACATTAAATATATTTACGAAAATTTGTAAAAGATTGTAAATCCGGATTTTCTTTTAATGTTTTTAAAGAAAAAAATGCATAATGTGGTGTGTAGGTTGAGCAAACATATTGCAACTGCATATGTTTCGGTTGAGATATTTGAGGCTCGGTTTGTCGAACTTCCAGATTTATTTACACACGTACAAATACCACACACATGCAATGAGAGACATACAATATTTAACACACTTAAAGAGAGATAATTATAAATTCGTGTAAGGAATCCACTTCTGAGCAGAAAACCCTTACTGAGCTCCGCGCAGTATGCACGATATATACATTCGGGTGAGAGTCTATAGCGCAACACATATGCACAAGGTTGCGCTAACTATATTTCCTGTTGGGATGACAGTCTGTAAACTAAACGTTTCTCAGCTGGTGAGCAAGTTTCGCTGTACTTCTTTTCTGGTGAGAGTTTCAAGACCTACTGACAATTTCTCCTCCTTACCACAGGGGGCGCTCCTGCCAGTTGGCAAGAGGAATCATGGTTGCAATATGGAAATAAAATGTTGCTGTATTCAAATAGCAGCATTTGGACCAGAATCTACGCCCCTAGAATGACACAGATGTAACAAATTCAGTTTTTACCAGGTTAGACTACTAGGTGGCTAATATACTGCCCATTTAACCACCATAATTTTGACCGAATACAACCAAGAGTATTGGGAAACCCAGCTTCGTCAAGCCTAAATTTGTAATAAGTTATTTTGTTTTTTTTTATACTACATTTTAACTTTCTTACAGTCTTATTATTTTCGTTCGTAATTAAGAGCTGCAAAAACCATTTTTGGTTTTATGTTCCCCCTTTTATTTTTTCTTTAAACTTTAAAAACTTCCCTTCGTTTTTGAACTGATTACAGCGCCTTCTATCCATTGTTGAGAAACAGTCTTTAATTTTAAGATGGGACTTTAAACCTAACAAGGTAAAAACACACATTTTGTTTCTGCGATCGAAACCGAAATTAAAACGTTTAAGAAAAGGATGTAAAATTAATTGCTCGAAGATATTTTACTTTCATTTCATTTTAACACCATCTCTTATCTTTACATTCAACAAAGCTGCTCGCACAACATCAAAAAATATAAAAGAAACCTTTTTTAATACGTAATGAAAAGAGGAAACCTTTTTTAATTACTACAGTCTTTATATAAAAAAAATCCCGGAAGAAAGATATTGTGAAGCTCACAGAAATTGGCGAACAATTTTCTTAATAAAACAACACCTTTTACAACACAATGGCAAAGTTATGAGGAGATAAAATGAACTAAAAAATAATAATACGAAATGTACTGAATTAATTTTGCCGTTTACAGCTTTTTCGTTTTTTTTAAATATGAAGGGAGATGAGAAAGGAAAAAAAAATGTGCAGTCTGTGAAGCTGGTTTTGAACACATTACATTCTGTATAATTTAATTAAACTGCTTTTTCCGAAAGCTTCCTCCTCAGTGGTGTCTGGCGTTGTGATAGTTTTAAAAAAGAACAATTTGTTGTTTCTTTTTCGTTCGAAGTCGAATTGATATTCGAATTGCGTAACGAATTTCTAATAAAATAATTTTCAGCTTTTCGAAAAATATCGATGACTGGCTTTAGTAAAACATTAAATATATTTACGAAAATTTGTAAAAGATTGTAAATCCGGATTTTCTTTTAATGTTTTTAAAGAAAAAAATGCATAATGTGGTGTGTAGGCTGAGCAAACATATTGTAACTACATATGTTTCGGTTGAGATATTTGAAGCTCGGTTTGTCGAACTTCCAGATTTATTTACACAGTACAAATACCACACACATGCAATGAGAGACATACAGATCCTTAACTTACTTAAAGAGAGGTAATACTGAAAGTGAGATAATTATAGATTCGTGGAAATATTCCACTTCTAAGCAGAAAACCCATACTCAGCTACATGCAGAATGCACGAGATATATATTCGGGTGAGAGTCTATAGGCCAAATAATACTCAAGATTGCGATACATAAATTTCCTCTAGGGGTGAGAGACTGTAAACTAAACATTTCTCAGCGGGTGCGGAAGTTTCGCTATACTTCCTCTACGGTAAGAGTCTCAATACCTATCGACCATTTCTACTGAACGCTACTCTAGGTGCTCCTGCCAGTTTGTAGATTTGTTTTGGTTCGTCGCTCTAACGTCATTCTACTGTCGCTCTATGTCATCATCACGCTTTAGGCTAATTAGACCGGGACCTAGAGTTTTTAAACAAGGAAAATCTAATTAGATCCGGGATTCAAACCCACTAACAAACATCCATTCCATCGCCAGGATTCGAACCTGAAGCACAAGCCAGTTGGCCATCAAGCCGCACCGTGTATAGAAGGAAGCACGGTTACAATAAGTTAAAATAATGTTGCTGTATCCAAATAGTAGCAGTTTTACCACATTCTATTCCCTTAGAGTTCCATAGATATAGTAAATTCAGCATGTACTAGGGCACACCAGTAAGTTGCTGTTATATTGCACACACATTTAGACACTATAATTTTGAACGAATATAACCCAATAGTAGTGGGAATCACACCTTCGTCAAGCTTAAAACTGTAATACATGATTTTGGCTTGTTAAACTACTTCTTAACTTTCATTTACATTTTACTATTTTCGTTCGTAATGAAAAGTTGCAAAAGACATTTTCGGTTTTATGTTCTCCTTTTTCTTTTTCCATCCAACTTTAAAAACTTCCCTTCATTTATGAACTGAATACAGCGCCCTCTATCCATTGTTAAGCAACAGTCTTTAATTTTAAGACAGGACTTTATACTTAGCAAGGTAAAAAAACACACATTTTGTTTCTGCCATCGAAAACGAAATTAAAACGTTGTAAGAAAGGATGCAAAATTAATTGCTCGTAGATAGTTTACTTTCATTTCATTTTAACACCAGCCCTTATCTTTACTACCAACAACGCTACTCGAACCAAGCAAGAAAAAGAAAAGAAACTTTTTTTTAATACGTAATGAAAAGAGGAAAACTTTTTAATTACTACAATCTTTATAGAAAAGAAAACGCGGAAGAAAGATATGCGGGAAGATATTTTGAAGCTCCCAGAAATTGGCGAGCAATTTTCTTCATAAAACAACACCTTTTACAACACAATGGCAAAGTTTTGAGAAGATAAAAAGAACAAAAAAATAATAATACAAAATGTACTGAATTAATTTTGCCGTTTACAGCTTTTTCTTTCTTTTTTCTTTTATTTTAAACATGAAGGGAGATGAGAAAGGGAAAAAAATGTGCAGTCTGTGAAGCTGGTTTCGAACTCGATACTTCGAACTTCGATATTCGAATTGCATAATGAATTTCTAATTAAATAAATTTTAACTTTTTGAAATATATCGATGGCTGCTTTGAGTAAAATATGGAATAATTTTACAAATAGTTGTAAAAAATTGTAAATCCGGATTTTTTTTAATGTCTTGAAAGAAAAAAATTTTTTGTAATGTAGTGTGCAGGTTGAGCAACCATATATGTGTGGTACGGTTGAGATACTTGAGGCATTGTTTGGAGAACTCCCAGCTTTATTTACACACGTACAAATACCACACACATGTAATGAGGTACATACAATATTTAACTTATTTAAAAGTAGATATTTATAGATTCGTGGAATTACTCTATTTCTAAGCCGAAACCGATACTCAGGATGTAGGAAATATACTTCTGGGTGAGAGTCTTGCCAACTAATAAGAAACCTTGTGCTAAATATATTTACTCTCGGTGAGAGAGACTGTAAACGTTTCTCAGTGGGAGCTTAAGTTGCGTTGACCTTCGTCTATGGTGAGAGTCTCTAGGCCTATAGACGATTTCTCCTGAACGCCACAGGGGGATACTTTTGCCGGAGTGTAGGTTTGGTTTGTTTCTCTACACTCATTTTTGTGCACATATTGGGTTAATTAGACCGGAACCTACAGTGTTTCTATCTGGAAAAGCTAATTAGATCAGGGATTCAAAGCCACTAACAAACTTCAATACCACCGCCAGTACTCGAACCAGATGCTTGTGGTGTCAAAGACCAGAACGCTAGCCAATTGACCAGCAGGTCATCCATTGTATAGGATGAAGAATGGTTAAAATGAGGTAATAAAATGTTGTAGTATTAGAATGGTTGCATTATGACCAGATTCTATGCCAATAGCATGGCACAGATGCAACAAATTCAGCGTTTACCGGGGCAGACCACTAAGGGACTGCTATACTGCCCATGTATTTAGCCACTATAATTTTGACCGAATATACCACAGAGTATTGGGAATCACACCGTCATAAAGCCTAAATCTGTAAAAAATATTTTGGTTATTTTATACTACATTTTAACTTTCTTACCATCTTACTATTTTCGTTCGTAATTAAAAGCCATTTTCGATTTTATGTTCTCTCTTTTCTTTTTCCATCAAACTTTAAAAACTTCTCTCCATTTATGAACTGATTACAGCGCCCTCTATCCATTGTTAAGGAAGAGTCTTTAATGTTAAGACGGGACTTTAAACTTAACAAGGTAAAAACATACATTTTCTTTCTGCGTTTGAAAACGAAATTAAAACGTTGTAAGAAAGGATGTAAAATTAATTGCTCGAAGATATTTTACTTTCATTTCATTTTAACACCAGCTCTTATCTTTACTACCAACAACGCTACTCGAACTACGTGAAAAAAGAAACCTTATTTAATACGTAATGAAAAGAGGAAACACTTTTTAATTACGACAGACTTTATAGAAAGAAAAAACGCGAAAGAAAGATATGCGGGAAGATATTTTGAAGCTCACAGAAATTGCCGAGCAATTTTCTTAATAAAACAACACCTTTTACAACACAATGCCGAAGTTATGAGAAGATAAAAAAAACTAAACAATAATAATACAAAATGTACTGAATTAATTTTGCCGTTTACAGCTTTTTCTTTCTTTTTTCTTTTTTTTTAAATATGTAGGGAGATGAGAAAAGGAAAAAAAAAATGGGTAGTCTGTGAAGCTGGTTTCGAACTCATTACCATTCCTTATAATTTAATTAAACTGCTTTTTGCAAAAGCTTCTTCCTCACTGGTGTCCGGCGTTGTGGTGGATTTAAAAAAAGAACAATTTGCTATTTCTTTGTGTTCGAAGCTGAATTGATATTCGAATTGCGTAACGAATTTCTAATTAAATAATTTTTAGCTTTTCAAAAAATACCGATGACTGCCTTTAGTAAAATGTGGAATATTTTTACAAAAAGCTGTAAAAAATTATAAATCCAGATAGTTTTTAGATGTTTTTAATGAAAAATGAATTAGTGTATATTAGGATGTTTTATTACACGTTAATTAAATATTTTTTTTAATATTTTAGTTAAATAATCTTTAGCTTTTCAAAAAATATCGATGTCTGCCTTTAGTAAAACATGAAATATTTTTGCTAAAAGTAGTAAAAAATTATAAATGTAGATGGGTTTTGAGATGCTTGGAAAAAAAAAATGAGTTGGTTTTTTTTTAAATGTTTTATTTCACGTTAATATATTTTTTTAATATTTTAATTATATAGTTCTTTAAATTAGAAAAAAGCGAATGTATTTGTTGAGCTGATAAATAACTATTTTATTAATTAAAACATCAATCTATTTTTATAATAATTAATAATACTAGGTATTATTTTTATTTTTGACAATAATTATAAATTTAAGTTTTTTTAATTGTAATTTTTAAGAAAGTATTTTTAAAGTATTATTTGAGTGTCTCAAATAACGTAAAAAATTATTTTAATCACTGATTATTATTAAAAAAACTTAATTGCAAACTTTTATATTTATTCATTTTTTTTGTTGCCGTCATATAAGTGTAGTTTTTTATTTATTTGTCTAAAAATATAACTATAAATACATTAATATTATTAATTTATACATTTATTCTTATTTTTAAGCTTTTATTAATCATAATTTTTTTCTTGTTTAATTTTTCACTTGTTTTTTATTTAGGCTTTTAACTATACTCCACTAAAATAACGTCACAATAAAAATTCGCATCGTTTCATGTAATTTGCATAAAATAATTTAAAATTTATTAATTAATTAATTTTATTCTTATTAATTGGCAATTATATTAATGCTCGTCAACTAAACACTTATTTTAATAAATAGAATAAATATAAAAAATGTCACATGAACAGTGGGGTTTTGATAATATTTTGACTTTAAGGATTATTGAAATTGTCCTGACGAGTATAAATTTTAAAATAAGATTATAAAATATAAATTTTGAAATAAGATTATAAAATATAAATTTGGAAATAAAATTATAAAATATAAATTTTGAGTATAAAATTTGAGAAATGGACAGTAGAAGTGGTTAGAAGTGGAGTCCTTTCCAAGAATCTATAATTATCTGTCTTTAAAGGTGTTAAATATTGTATTGTGTAACTGTATGTTTTGTATTCCTGAGTGTGTAAATAAAATTGTCATTTCTCCAACCTGTGCTTCAAGTATCTGAACCCAACAGCACCCATTTACAATCTGGTTGACCAACCTCAACATTACATTACATCATTTTAAAATTGTTGTAAATGAAGCTTTTTCTAAATACGAGAAAAGGACCTTAAACAACAATTTAATTTATATTAACACGATGAATAATAATAAGAATTTAAAATTTATCTTCTTTTAAAAATTATTTTTGTAAATATTACTTTAAAGCAAAAAACATATCGCTGTTATATTATACTTACAAGTTTAAAATAAAATATAAATTAAAACCAAATAAAAAAAGGAATTTACATCATACTCTGAAGAATTTTTATTAAAGAGCGTTTTACTAAATATAACCTTAAATGTTGATAGTCTATTATATACAAATTCTGCAAAATAGTGATAAAATAAATTTTAATAACAAAATAATTTTTATTTTTCGTGTTTTATCCTGCAAAAATAGAAAGATTGAATTCTTTCTTTTTTATTGAAAGAAAATTTCAATATAATTTGCCAATGTTCCCAATGAATATAAGTTTCAAAGATTTTTTTCAAATAAATTATTTTTTTAGATTATTGAAAAGTAACGTTAATGATTTAAAAATTTCCTAAGTAATCTAAACATTTAAATTTCTAAAATTTCTTAAGTGATATTTCAAAATGATCATAAAAAAATAATAATGGTTTGCTAATATACAGATGATTCTAAAAAATATATTTATATAATTCCAGTAATGAAACCCTTTCTTTAATTTTAGCCTTGATGATAAAATAATATGCAACTTCACCTGAAAATATGAATCGTATTTGGTGCAGCAAATATTTTTTCAATTAGTTAAAAAGTCTCTTACTCAAAGTTTAGTTAATTCTTTTGAAAAAATATTCGTTATGTTAGCATTAAACGCAAAAGCTTCATCATTCAAAATAATGATATGTTTATTATGAGTATTTTAAGTAATTAAAATTCAAAGGCAATTACAGAATCTTCAGTTGATGCACGATTTTCAGATATTAAAATTGATAACAAGCAATAAAAATAGATAAATATTTTAAGAAGAATTAATTGAAATAATAATAAAAATCAGAAGAAATAAATTTTGAAAACAAAAGAATTAACGTCGAATATAAAGAACCTAAAAATAGTATCTTTCGGATATTATTTTTAGGTTATTTATATTATTTATACTATCATCACACATGAAGTAAGATAAAGCTTTCATATTAATATTTATAAATAATTGCCCGACAAGTCAGAAAAGAAATATGAAAAATTAAAGATAATTATTAACTATGAATCAAACTTTCATTATTGAAAATGTATCAAATATAAAAAAATTTGATACATTTTTAAAGATTTTAAAGTTTTAAAAAATTCAAAAAGGGCAAATAGATAGTTGAAAACATAAAATCTAAATAATCAATCTTTACTTAAACCAATATCAATTTGAAAATGACAAAAACATTCAGTATAACCAAGTGCAATAAAAAATATTTTCACTATTACTGTTCATAAAATTTTTTATAATATTTCAATATAATTGTACAATATAAATATATATTTCAATATAATATAATTGTTCATAAAAATTTTAAATATTTTCACTATTAAAAATATTTCACTATCAATTACTGTTATTTCACCCTGATGCACCCTAGAATATTACCGGCGGGCCCTGTGGTATTCCATAGAAATAAGTACTCATATATAAAAATAAATGTAGATACTATTTTCTTGTCAGTTTTCCAATTCAAAGATAGCTTTCCTTACAAGCAACTAACATTTCTGGCTGCTTTTTTTTTTTTTTTTTTTTCATTTAAAAAGTCGCCAAACAGCAATAATGCTCCAAAGAAAGTTTCCGAGAAACTAGGAGAAGTAAGTTCCCTTGTTGGCTACTAAGAGCTCTAGCACCCGTGTGATTTTCAATGTTAAATAAATTTCCATTGCAACCTCTGAGACTCTGCCGTCTTTAATTAACAGTCTGTGGAGTTGACCATATGAAATAAAATTGTGAGGTATTAGTAGCGGATTCTTATCTCTTAAAAAAAAATTTTTATATTTATTTCTCAATATAAACATCTAAATTAAGATGTATACAAATAATAAATTAGCAATAATTGTTTTAGTATTTGGGGATAATAAAAAAAAACCACGTAAATAATTTAAAATATGATGCTTAAATCCTAAATATTATAGTAATAATTAATTGCATTTATTTAGTTGACTTTAAATTGTTTTCAATTCTTCACGAATATTAAAGAAACAAATGAAAAATGATGTTAAAACTGATAGAGTTTTAGAAAAATCATTTCATAATATAATTTTTATCTCATTTATTTTCAATTGTACGGGCCTGAATGTCCGAATGGCTAGCGCTCTGGCGTTCGGTACGACAGGTTTCGGGTTCGAGTCCCGGCGGTGCCATGGATGTTGTAGTGGTTCGGAATCCACTTTAAACCGTAGGTCCCGGTCGAATATGATCGTTGAGCGTTGCGGGGGCATTGTTATTCCGAGTCCGTGGCTTATCTTCAAGTTACACGCGCCCCCTGGGTAATGCAAAGTGAGTAACGTTTGTGCAGAGCTTGCCTTAAGGCATCCAAGATTAAGTGTTTGCCATCTGCATTCGAAGAAAAAAAAATTTTCAATTGTACATCAAATAAGACGATAAGAATGTGGATCAATGAATTAGTTTTAAAGTATACAATATTCAAATATAAATTATTCTAGAAACATGATAATACGAAATAAAAATAAACTCACACAAATAAACGTATAAAGAAATTGAATTCATTTCTTCTTTGAAGATTTACATTGGATAATCCTCTCCGTCCCTGTCTTCGCCAGTTCTATTCATCAAATTTAGATCACAGTTCTCAGTTTGATCAGAACTTCAGAAATATATGGCCACACTTAATAGAAATGTATGTATCACGCTTAAGTGATATTCAGCCGTACAGCCATGAACAATTCAAAATGAAATGGAAAGCATTTGACAAATAGTATCTTCATATTGACAAATCTAAGTTATAAAAGATATTATTTCATATAAATTTAACACACATTTTGAAAACAATAATAAAATAAATAAATAAATAATAATTTAATAAAATCAATTAAAAAAAATTTAAATAAATTAAAAAAAAAATTTTTTAAATAAAATTAATTAAAAAGTTTTTAAATAAATTTAAAATTTTTTTTAATAAAATAAATTTAATCAACATAAATATCAAAATATTTTTTTTAAATAAGAAAAAAAAATTTTAAAATAAAAATAATAAATTTTAATTAAAATAAATTTTTAAAATAAAAAATAAATAAATAATAAATTAAAACAAAATTTAAAA
>BPLQ01007734.1:128867-157355 GCA_021605075.1 Caerostris darwini | reverse complement strand
TTTAAAATAAAAAATAAATAAATAATAAATTAAAACAAAATTTAAAATAATAAATAAATAAAATTTTAAAATAAATAAATAATAAATTTAAAAAATAAAATTTTAAAATAAATAAACAATAAATTAAAAAAATAAAATTTTAAAATAAATAAATAATAAATTAAAAAAATAAAATTTTAAAATAAATAAATACATTTTTTAAATAATAAATAAATAAATTAAAGTAGAGCGAAAGGAGATTAAATGGTGTTTTAAATAATAATTAATACTCTTATTTTTTTAGTTTCAATTTTTTTGTTTACCCTAGATGGGTACATCATGTTCACATATGAATAAGTAGACACTGAAGTTATACAAAGAAAATTCCCAATAAAAAAGCAACTATTGAAAGGTAAAAAAAATTTTTATTTAGAATGAAAAAGAAGTCATTGAGGTTATGTAAAATAATTTTGCTTGGACGTAAAAAGGAAGTCATCGACATTTTCTAAAAGAAATTATACTGTTATGAAACATTAAAATAAGCACTACAGTCCTGTGAATTTACGTGATGGATTATTGTTATTTTTATATGAAGGAAGTTTTACTTAAAATTAAAAAAAAAAAAAAAAAATAGCATAGAAGATAATTTTATTTAAAAATAAAAATAAATTGATTGACCGAATCATTATTTAATTAAAATCAATAATAAAATTTCAGACTCAATGAAGGTTGAAATTTATTTGAATTCATTAATAATTTCAATGAAATTTATTCCAAAATAAAAAGATTTACGCTTAAGATAAAAAGCTACAGTATACCGTCTCGTATTACACCATAAACATGATACTACCTTCCAAATCGAAGACAAATGGCTATAGCCTTCATGGATAGGGTACAACTGGCCACATCACGTAAACACAAACCAATATCTCTTGAGCATTCCCAATGATACAATGGCCATGGTCCACTATAGGAACTAACAAAAAAACAACAACCTCCCTAAACAATCCAATCCCTCAGGATCTACTTATCCCTTACGTGATTTAGGGGGAAAAAACTTGGTGGGTCCACCCTGGACATCCTATGGACATCCAAAGAACGTCGCAAGATCGAAGATAGATTTGTAGAGTTGAATTCCCATAAATAAGTGACGAGATGCCAACTGGAGTGGGGGCCTTCCTGGCCCGTTAAATCTGTTCCTGCCACCTTTCATAAATAATTGAAGTTTTCCCAGACAACAAACTCTCTAAGTCCATTTCTCCCGCATCAAATATTGAACACGTAGTTCCTGGAGAACGGACTGCAGGAAGGAGGATTTGAAACGGGAATATTTCCTCCTCCATGCAGAAGCAAATGCAGTTCTGGAAAAGTGTCCTTCATATCAGGAGTGACAGGACAGGATTAGATTGGAGGACGGGACCCAAATTTTTTTCTATTTTATACTAGTATGGGTTTTTTTTTTTTTAGCTTTTTGACTCGTCCGGTTGTTGGGAAATAAATAGAAATGTGTTTCAATTTTATGGAGATTTAACACGGTAATATTTGTGATTTTGTTTTATTTCGAGTTTAAATTTGTATGTGGACCAATAGGCTAGGTTATGATAAAATATTTTCTTTAACTGTCATAATACACTGAAGTGACAAAAGTCATGGGATAGCAATATGCAAATTTTCAGATGGCAGTAGCATCGCGTAGAACAGGTATAAATGCGCATTGCTTTCGCAGAGCTTTCATTTCTGTTAAAGTTATTCATGTGAAGAGGTTTTGACGTGATGATGACCGCACGACGGGAATTAACAGACTTTGAACGCGGAATGTTAGTTGGAGCTAGACGCATGGTTCATGCCATTTCGGAAATCGTTAGGGAATTCAACATTCCCAGATCCACTGTGTCAAGAGTGTGCCGAGAGTATGAAATTTCAGGCATAACATCCCACCATGGGCAGCGCAGTGGTCGACCGCCTGCACTTAACGACCGAGACCGACGATGTCTGCAAAGAGTCGTAAATTCTAACAGACAAGCAACACTGCGTCAAATAACCGCAGAAATCGTTGTGGGACGTACAAGGGACTTGTCTGTTAGAACTGTGCGGAGAAATTTGGCTTTCTTGGGCTATTCCAGCAGAAGACCGACTCGAGTGCCTTTACTGACAGAACGACATCGCTTGCAGCGACTCTCGTGGGCACGTGAGCATATCAGTTGGTCCCTAGATGAATGGAAAACCGTGGCCTGGTCCGATGAGTCACGATTTCAGTTGGTAAGAGTTGATGGTAGGGTTCGAGTGTGGCGCAGACCCCACGAAGCCATGGACCCAAACTGTCAAGCAAGGCACTGTTCAAGCTGGTGGTGACTCCGTAATGGTGTGGGCTGTTTTTTCATGGCATGGACTTGGTCCTCTGGTGCGACTGGACCGAACAGTGACTGGAAATGCTTATGTTCAGCTACTTGGAGATCACTTGCAGTCATTCATGGACTTCATGTACCCAAACAACGATGGGATTTTTATGGATGACAATGCGCCATGTCACCGGGCCACAACTGTTCGCGATTGGTTTGAAGAACATTCTGGACAATTCCAACGAATGATCTGGCCACCTAGATCGCCCGACATGAATCCCATCGAGCATTTATGGGACATCATCGAGAGGTCTGTTCGTGCCCAAAATCCTGCACCATCAACGCTTTCACAATTATGGACGTCTATCGAGACAGCATGGCTCAATATTCCTGCAGAAGACTTCCAACGACTTGTTGAGTCCATGCCACGTCGAGTTGCTGCACTTCGCCGGGCGAAGGGAGGGCCGACACGATATTAAGAGGTATCCCATGACTTTTGTCACTTCAGTGTATAATCAGATATTATAAATCTTGCAACCAAATAAAGAGAATTTTTTTTTTAATTTTCCTTTTTCTTCCATTTTTAAATAATCCTTGTCACGCTACGATCATTTTGTGCACACTTTGGACTAATTAGTTCGGGACCTACAATTTAACATGGATTCCGAACCACTAACAGACGTCCATGCCACTGCCAATATTCGAACCAAAGGCCAGAGCTCTAGCCAATTCGCTATCAGGCCGAAATTTTTTTACAGAATTGGTTTTGTTTATCTGCATATAGTATATCAAGTCTCAAAATTGGGGAGGTATTATAATTTTAAAGACAGCAGAAAACCTAATTCCAAATATGTTGGATAATAATCTATTGGAATTTAAATTATTTTCTTCATTCGGTATTACTAAATGGAATTTCTTCATTACCCTCCCCTCCCTCAAAAAAATTATTTCTTCGATATTAAAAAAAATGGGAAAAAAACAGCTTAGAATTATTAGAGAATCAGAATTTGTCCTGAAAAAAAAAGAAAAATTTATTAAAACAATATTTTGACAACGTTTCTCAAATTGAATCACACAAAAAATTATGAAGAACATAAATAAATAAGAAAATGTTGCTGAAGAAAAATTGTTAGGTAGAAATTTGAACTCACACCTTGAAAAATGACGGATATATTTCTAATCAATAGAATTGAGAATCGTCCCTTAATCTCAGTTATTAATCTTTTAACATTTTAAAGAGGATTATAATTTCTTATCACGAATCCAAGTAATTTTCTGAGTTTAAAAGTATATGGAAGAATCGCTTTTGAAATCGTTGAAATCGTGCAGCTTGATCGCTTCAGATAATTTTGTATTTCTCCAGTAATCATCTTAAAAATTTAATTCTCTGGAAAACATTTTGTTGTAAGCAGAGGGATTTATGATGTTCGAATTGCGTCCATATTAGACAGGTGTTTATATACTACACATGGTAGTTGAATAGCTGTCTAGATGATATTTCCTAATCTCAGATTTTCTATTCCATTCGTTATTAGTCCTATTTTTTAAATTCCATTGAGTCATATACGAAACCTAAATTGTTCTTTTCCCAGAATTTCTCTAAGATATATGATATTCCTTTGGTTCATGTAATTTTTAAAAATCATACGTTGAAAGTCTAAGAATTATTGAATACATTATTAAAATTATAAACAAGATAGATAAAATGTCTTCACTAACTTACTCTGGTGTGAAAAAGTTAAGCATAATTCGTAAAACGCGAAAACATGTGAATAAACATTGGTAAAATTGTCCGAAATCACTTGTTTAGAATCATTTGTTAAAAGTGAAGCATTTGTTTTATGCACAACATTTCAGTGAAAAAAAGTCAAAATACGTATTCACGTCGGAATGAAGGTTCCGTCTCAAGCGCCATACTCAGTTCAGAAAGGTTCCTGCAATTGATGTGCGAATGAACGTTGTTAACGATCAATAAGAAACGGATGATAGCACAAATATTCCTATTAGACATAGTTGCGAAACGATGAATCGTTGGAATGTTGGAATCCGGGCTATCACAAACCGAGTTATTTCGAATTCTGAATTTTCTGAGGTTTCAAATTGCAGGAGATCTCATCTGACGATCAGTACTATGTTGACCAAACGTTATGACCTTTCACCAAGTCTGATATCTGGTAATGATCATGCATAGTCAGAGAGACAGTTATGATAGAGGACTATATTCAGCGCTCTTAGAGGTCACAACAGTATTAGTTTCCAGACAAGATGTAAAAAAAACACACAGCCAGGCTGTTGTGTATGCTAGATGACCAGCTATTTGCATTCCTTTCATTTTTGAACATAAAAGATCTCGTTTATAACTGTAGTTTGGGACGTTGGGCCAAAGTGACGTTCAGTGACAAATCTCGCTTTAGTCTGAACATTGATTCACTAGATAATGAATAGATAACTAAGGTGAGAATGTGCAATTCGTTTCACGGAAACCATCTCGAGAAGATATCATTTTTTGGTTAGTGGATTCATGATGTGGACAGACATCATGCTGGACTGCCACACAGAAGTCTATATTTTTGCAGCGAGATCTGGGACTACTAAAATAATACAGATACAAAGCCTTATCCTCGCGTGTTTCGAGGTGCTGTTGGTCCTGACTTCATATTCATGGATGACAACGAACTTTGTCATTGTGTGATCTACGACTTCCTTGGAATGGAAAATATTCGACTCATGTCGTGGCCTGTTTACTCACTCGATTTGAATCCTATCGAGCGTGTGTGCTTAGGTGACAACTTGCAGCTCTTCTGCACCAGAACTGAAAAGAGTTTTCTGTGAATGTTAAACAAAACTCAGCCACAATGTCATAGCTAGTATGGGAAATAGTTATGCAACGTGTCTGTTACTACACATCTTATTAAACTACAACTTATTTCTTCTATTTTATTCATTTTTTTATAATAAATGTGATTATAACAGTTCTTGTGCTTTGTTTCCTTATTTTATAACCGTTTTACATTCTCATATCATGTTTCCATCATTCTGACAGATTTCCTTCATTATTCACATACTTGCCAATTATGCTTAACTTTTGGACACCAATTTACAGTACAACTACAAAATTTCATAACTTCCTATACTAAATTCATTGGCTGCTCGTAGTACATCCAAGTGATACTCGATTTCCATCTGAGAAGTTATGAATTGATAAAAGCTAAGATACGCTATTTGAGTTCCTTTAAATTATGACAAGTCATTTGATAGACACTATCTTTCATATGATCTCACAACAAAAAATCCGATATAGTCAAATATAGAATATATCCGCTAGAATTTTACAAATCCTCATATGCTCGTCAATCATATGAGGCTTTAAATCGAGTATCGCTTAGACGTACTGGAAACGACCAAGGGATCTTACATCTAATTCTATATAACAGTTACTTTATAAAAGAAATATTTTTACTCCTTTACATATTTTTTCTAATGCTTCTAGTAATTTTTGGATACTTGTATTTAAAAAATGTTATTCAAACTGTACTTTGTATCTTATAATGCTAAAAAAATGTTTTTCTAAAGACATGGGGCAGGAGGCCAAATTTCAATGCTGATAATTGAGTTCAATTCCTGAGACATCACTTTTAATAATCTTACTTTAATAGATACATTATTATTTAAAAGAAATTCATTATGTCATTTACTTAGAATTTTTTTTCACTATAGTTAGATTTGTTTTTAAGAAATAATGTAGACTACTTTATGTGCTAATTGAAAATTTTCATTTTAAGGATTCAAAGTTTTGTAAAAAATAAGATAACTGTTTTTCTAAAACATAAATAAACCCAAACAAAACTAAATTTTAAATTTCAATTCTACGCATTACGTAATTTAATAATAACATTTCCTCATCAATCACTTCAGTCTCCCATATATAATGTATGATATTTAAAATTCATATTGGTTTCATAATTTATATATTAATATATGAATCATAAATAAGCTATCTTACATATTAGTTAAATAAGGTCCTTTATTGAATTTATTTTCTGTTTGTTTATACTGTATTTGCTGTTCCGATTAAGATTTCATTCATTCAGCCAAAAGCTTTCACAAAATTTAGACCTCTTCCTCTCAGCTTCCCAAACCTACTTTCTGAGACTCGACCAAAGCTAAAATAAACTTCAGGCCAGATAGTACAAAACCATTTTCCCCAAGGCCCTCATCCAGTTCGCGAGGCGGTTCCAGTTAATGTGTTTGCTTACCACCCCTTCCACCTAGCACGTCCAGCTAAATCCCAATTTTTCCTGAAGTAAAGAAGACCAAATACAGTGCTGGGTTGCCGTAAAGCCGAGATTTCGATGGGCCTCAAATGTCGCCAAAGTGGTGTACGTGGCATCTTTAAAAGCGTTACTGTACCTTCAGCAACTGGGAATCGATTACGACTTCGATTAATCGTTTTCCAGAAGATGCAGTAACTGGATTTAGTAGGAAGAAGAGCATGTTCTGCGATAAAAGCTTAAGTCACGTCTTATAATAAGGCACCATTCCGTAATGGCGAATTTTGCACCAGAAGTAGGTTCATCAAGTGAAATAACCTGTCGTTCATTTTGGAAGAGTTGTTTTATGTCTTGCACTATAAATTTAAAATGGTGTCGTTTTTATTCCCATAAAAGTCAATAGATTTCTTGGTTTTAAGAACATGTCTGGATTTTGAACGTTTAGTAATAAATATTTAATGGTTAGTGAAAAATATGTAAATACGTAAGTGCCAGACATTATTCTTTACGAGATTATATTTTTTATAAAGAAGTTTGTTTTTTAAAAATTAAATATGTCAGAAATCGATGGTCTTGACAGTCTGTAGATATATGGGCATCATGAGACAGGGAAAAAAGTTTTGGGTGGTATATGTTAAAATTAATTATAAAAGTCTAGACGTTTGAATAAAGTATAACTTTTTAAAATGTGTATGGCAGAAAAGTAAAAGTAAAAAATTGGATTGTATAAACGTCTGGGTTATAAATATTTTCTTTTCAAAAACCCCTTATTTCTTGGCAACTACAAAAATGAATAATTAGATTTATGCCTTCTATATTTAAGAAATTTTCTTATTTCTATAATTACATATCTTTTTATAAAAATTTTGTGTTGAAATATTTATTTTTTATATTAAAATTCATTTAATATTTATTTAAGAGGGATCGAAAGTTATAATATGAAAAAATTCAAGAAATTACCAAATATTCATAAAAAGAAGTAAAAAATGATTCAGAATTTAAGTATTGCTTTTGAATTGCAAAGTGTTACAATTTTTAGTTTAGAATGAATATATTTAAAATAAAAAATTAATAATTTTTTTGTTAATTAACAGACTTTTACAATTCAAACCATGAAAAATAGTAGCTAATATCTTTTTAAATGAAATATTACAAATGGCATTTCGAGCAATTTTTTATTGCAGCTTTCAGTCTTCAAAAAGAAATTTAAAAAATTGCATTGAATTAGACATGGTTTTTTTTTTGTAAATTTTGAAACACATTAATTTACCTTAAATATAAAGTCATCTTACAGTTTTCACAAGTATTTTTATTTATAATTATAGCATTTTCTTAATTTAACAAATTAAAATTTTTAAAAGAGGTCTAAATTTAAAGAAGGGATTCATTCAAAGATTGAAATTAGTTTTTTTATACAACTTTAATTAAGAAAATTTTTTTGTAATTACATTAATGGAAATTTTGCTAAATTCCTCCCAGATTATCATAGTTCGTTTTTTATTTTATGCTGTGAAACCAATATATCTGACATTTTATTTTTATAATTTCTTACTAAGTAGAGTATATTTAAGAAGTATATATATTATAAGTAGAGTTATATTTAAGAAGTATATATATTATCATAAAACAAAAAATAAGGAAAAATAAATAATTTAAATTACTGAACTTTTGTGTCAATTAATCACAAAAAAACCTCCATTATTTATGATTATCTTTTCTCGCTTTAAAAAAACTAATTTTTTCTTTACATTTCTCAATTATAAGTATTTTTATAAATATATTGTTGAAAATTTAAGTGGAAAAGTACTTAAATTAAAATATAGAAAAATCAAATAGGTTCTTTAAATTTGATATATTTTTAATTTTATTTCGATTGCAATATTTTAAAGAGCCTCTAAAAAAACCAATAATTTTTATAGTAAATTAGTTACCGCTTATATCAAAATAAGTTAGTCATGTTATGGTTCAGTTCTCATTTCAAACATTTTCTTTTATGTCTCATTTTTCAACTTCATATTCTGAAGCGAACTCATCAGTCAATGGTTACTCAATGTAATGCGATTACATTATCACACATTTCATAATGATGCGAAATTAGTCCCACAAGACCGGCGATTATTACACCAGACAGCGTTTTTCCTTAATCACATTTTAGTTGTGTTGATGGAATATTATCAACACGTTTACAGTGCATGAGTCACACATTACTCATAATGAATATCCATTTGCACATTCAGGAAAGAAAGAATGATTCATTAGTGACTCAATCGTTAAGCTCAAAAGAATCCATTATTTTAAAAACATTCAGAATTAGCTTAGTTAACAATTCTTATCACATTTGTAAAACTCAGCACTAAAACTATATTTATTTAAAAGAGTGTATCTATATTTGATTTAAAATAAATTTTACTGGAATTATAGATTTTTCCTCAATATGTTTAAAATAAATTTTTCGGTTCCTTATTTCTAGAATCATTTCGACTTTTTTTACAAGTGTAGCATTATTTTCTAACGAGAAGAGTTTTGGCATTTCATTCCCAGGAGAGAGGAATATATATTATTTGAAAAATATATAATAAACCCATCACTTAAATTTTACAGCAGACGAGCTTTATTGTGGGTAGCTATATTACATACAATTATTGTTTTGTATTAACAAGAACAGCCTGTCACTCAAATCTGATAGAAGATATTCGATATCACATGAGACTCAAGAAATTAGCGAATGTCCTTCATAGGTCAAAACAATTATAGATTGAATATCAACCAATTGGTATACCATGAGTTCTTCCAACTTGAGTTATGATAGACCACGAGCTGAGAAATGTCTACTCCAATGAAAAGTGACGGAAGCTGACCTTCTTCTTGACGGATTGTCTTAAAAGGAGATTTTTGGTGAAGAAGAGGGGGAGTTCTGCGATGAGTGGACCAGAGGTCTTGTTTTTTTTTTTTTTTTTTCTCTGAGGTGATTGAATAAGCTGGAGTTCTTCGCCTGTTTTCGAAGTAACCCCTTCTGGTTTTGTGATATGATAGTTAAGTTAAGGTCTATCACATATGATAGTAATGATAGTTAAGTTGATGATAGTTATGGTCTATCACAGATCCGGTATTTAGATTCGTCTTAGACTCAAGAACTTTGAAAATATATATAATAATTATAAATAAAATTTAAAGTGTTCCCATGAACCTGAAAGTAGCGCTCTTCTTGAAGCCGTTATAGGTCTAGTATAAACCGAGACGTTACACAAGAAAGAAATTGCCTTTAAAATGGAAAAGTAAATATTCTGTGACAGAATTTATATTCTAATGAATGTCCATTTTATAGTAATAAAAATGGGCGAATAATTGTTAATGACTCTCTAGTTGTGATAGTCCAATTAGAAAAATCATTTAAAATAAGCAAAATGAGCAATTCTCGTCATATTTTAATGCTATAGTATAAAAATTTAAATTGCTGAATTTTCATTAAATAAAATAAACCCAAATCATAGATTTTGTATCCATATATTTAAAAACAACTCCCATAGTATAAGCATTTCATTTCATTTTTTTAAAACGTTTCGAATTTTATTTTACAAGAAAAAAGATCGTCTTCACAATTTTTTTACTAACCACTTTGCACATGTATTTACTGTCATGGTTAGTAAACATAGAAGAATGATTCTGTTCTTTTTAAAAATAAAAAGGATGTACTAAGTCTTGAAAACAAATTTGGGAGAAGCAAACTCAGGTAGACGAAAACATTTCCTGTCTTCCGCAGAAGCAAATAAACATTAACCAACTTCGGAAAACACATCCCTTTGTTTATTTTCTAGTCAAGTCTGCATAAGTTTTCGACAAAACTTCTTTGCTTTTGGTCTCCAGTGTCCCTTGTACAAAATGTTTGCACTGCCAATCCTATGTATTCGTAAAAAAAGGAATAATAATAATAAATAAAAAAAAGAACTAACCCACACTTCCCTTCTCAATGATTGGTTTCGCCCGCATCTGTTTTGATGTCAAAAACAAACCTTTATTGAAGACGCCAGTTGTATATTTTTTTTTTATTACTTCTATTTTGTCTTCGCGTGGTTTAGATTTTTTTTTTTTCGCTTTCTGTTTTTTATTTTTTATTTCTTTTCGCCCGGAAGGAAGGAATTTGTTATACACCTCCAAGATTTAATTTAGTTAATTGATGTAATAAAGTTTTTATGGCGGGAGACATATCGAAGAAGTGATAGTTTTCGCTTCGAAGAATTCCAAATTGACTTTTCGAACCATCTCCCTCTTTTTCTTTTCTTTTTTCTTTTTTTGCTCTAATTTGCATGTTGTAAAAGAAATATTTGATCTTCCTCATTCTGTGGTTGAGAGAGCATTCTTTCTGTTTGCAGATGTTCCAGAACGTAGAGGGAGAAAGAAAGAAAGAAAAAAAAATGTTCGAAAGCTAAGTGCAGACTTCAAATTATTCTTCTTTTCTGGGACTAATTAAAGCTAAAGATAGTGATTTCTTCTTAAATTCTTCGTTCGCTGTGAGTGGAAATCAAGAAGGAATGGAATTAATATAATTAAGAATCGGAAAACACATCCTTTTAAATTTAAAAAGTACGAGAATAGAAGATAGAAATTCAATTTAACTTTATTATGTTATGCAAAAATGTCTGCTTCTCGAAAAATTCATTAAAAAAAATTAAATTTATTAATTATATGCCTGTTCAAGTAATTTAATATTTTTATTTTGTTAAAAAAATATAATTATGATCCATAGTTTGTTTTAATAATAATTTCTCATAATAATAACAAACGATATAAAAGAAAAATAATTATGATCCATAGTTTGTTTTAATAATAATTTTTGAAAAGAATAACAAACGATATAAAAGAAAAATAATTATGATCCATAGTTTGTTTTAATAATAATTTCTCATAATAATAACAAACGATATAAAAGAAAAATAATTATGATCCGTAATTTGTTTTAATAATAATAACAAACAATATAAAAGAAACTAATTATGATCCATAGTGTGTTTTAATAATAATTTCTCACAATAAAAACAAACGATATAAAAGAAACTAATTATGATCCATAGTTTGTTTTAATAATAATTTTTCGAAATAATAACAAACGATATAAAAGAAAAATAATTATGATCCAGAGTGTATTTTAATAATAATTTCACAAAATAATAACAAACGATATAAAAGAAAAATAACGATATAAAAAAAGATATAAAAGAAAAAATGATATAAAAAAATTTACTGTTTTAAAATACATTATAAAAATTAAATATTTCTGTAGTTCACTTAAACGGACGAGTTTATTATTATTATTATTTATTTTTTTTTGCTTCTTAAAATATAGACATAATATAAATATTTTTATTTAATAATATTTGTTTTAAAATGTTAAAGGATCTGTTTTGAAATACCAACAAAGAGATAATTAAATTACCATATGAACAGATAATTGAAAATTTCATTTTCAAAGGATCTAAGAATATTTTTCGTTCACGTTCCCTTTTAATTATGTAAAATTAATGAAAAGTTATTGAAAAACATTCTTTCAGTAGATATTTTACTAAAAATAAATATTTAAGATCAAACAAATCATTTTGAAAATTTTAGCATCATAATTTCATAACTTCTTCAAGAGAAAAGACCAAAAACTTTTAGTTTAAAAGTAAACAATATAAGATAAATAATAAAAATAAAGCAAATTTAGTTTATAGCTCGTGTCATCAAGCTATTTGTTTTCAAAAATATTGCTAAAATATTCCAATGTCTTTGAATGGATATTATTTTAATATTATTTCATATTCAAAGAAATTATTTAACCATAAATATTTGAATAAACTTATAAAGTTTAATGTATAAACATAAATTTAATGAATATTAAATAATTTACTTTTACAGCATAATGAAAATTGTGCAGACATGCTGTATGAGATATTTTCCTAGCATAATTCATTGAAATTTCCCATTAATAAAGAACATTTTAATTTTACAACTGAAGGAATATGGTAATTTCATCAAATTATGTATTTTGTACTATAAAAGCTTTTTCTTGTTGTAATAACGATCAGTTATTAAATTTTATTAAACGTTGAAGAAATTAAGTTAACAATATTCAAAAATAGTTTTTTAAAAAAAAAATATTGTTAGGGAAATTGAATTTTTTTAAATCCGTTCTACATGGAAATGATATCAGTTTTTACCTTTTGAAATTTTTTTTTCCGAATTTTTATATTAGAATTTATAGTAACAATTAAGGATTTTGAAGTCTGACATATTATTTTATCTTCTTTATAATATTAAATTTTTGGAGCTTCAAGTTATGCATTTATTACGTAAAATGATACACATTTAAAAAAAAACTACTAATCTTATATTGAATAAAATTATAGCATTGATTCTAAAATCTAATTATTTATTTAAGTTGAAGTCTCTCATTTTAAACTGAAAAATGATATTTTAAAGAAAAATAGCATATGGCACAATTTTTGAGCTGAAAATTATTACACTGATGTACACTAGAATATACACTCTTGTATATTCTAGCTTTAAATGGAGTGTGAAATGTGGTATTAAGTGGTATTTAAGTGGTATTAAGTGGAATTCTTTACATACACTCCACTGCAATGTGCTGCCACCTGCCTTTTGTGATTGGTTATTTCACGTTGACGTCGAAAGTAGGTGGTTGTCATATTAATGTGACTGGACTGTGTAAATATCTCGATGTTAGAATGCCACATATTTAGCAGATTCAGCGTTATACATAATCATCAACTAGAGTTCCTATGGTGTATTCAAGTTAAATTATCATAATTTGCAAAAAATACTCACGTGGGTGACATCTAAGGATTAGTACCCTCTTTATATTCTCTTTTAGAGCAATGAAAAGATTTTTTGTTTTTTTCAGAATTACTGTACCCATATCTGAAGGATGCAGGAGAACTTTTAATTTAATTCCCTAAGAGAGATCTGTTCGAATCCCTGCAAGCGACACTAAATCGAAAGCTTCCATGTCTATGTCTGAGATGGTTTTGTTACATTCTTAAGCAAAATCCTTCTGTTGTGTTCGAAAACAAGTAATATAAAAAAAAAAAATTAAGTCAATTCCTACTTCTTTTTTCACTATATTGCAGAAAGTCCTTTAGAAATAATGTTCATTCATTTTTTTAAGTTTATCTGTCGCCATCTATTATGCAACTTAAATCTAAAAAAAACTAAAATTAATTAATTTAGTTTAACTACTGAATTAATATTTGAAAAAACTGTATTAACATCAAGTGTTCTCCACTACAAGTTCAAAAAAAATGTATTTGAACTTGAGTGGATGAATAAAAAGTATTTTATTAACGATTGGAAATTTAAACAGGATATATATAGGGAGAGTGTGAGCTAATAGAAGGAATTGAAAAAAGCGAGGTATGTACAAACATTCTAGACAAATTTTCTTTTTCATCATTCGCACAACAGACGCATGTTAGACCAAGGCCATCTGCCTACTGGCAGGTTTCGAAACAGGAGATTGATTTTTTTCAGCTTGGTATCTTCTTAACAGTTCTTCAATATAAGATGCTGATTATTAATTTCATGTCCTTCCATTCTTTATAAGAAATACTAACTAACTCCATGGCGTCACAGTTCATGATGGGCCAAAGTTGTCTGCCTACTGGCAGTTTTGAGACGGTTTCTTTTTCTGGGTAAGGGTGTCAGCACTACGTCATAACGCCATACGCTACAATCATATTAGACCAGAACCTACTTTTTAAAGTGGATTCCGAACCACTACAAAACATCTACGAACCTGGCGGGATTCGAACCCGAAATTTGTGGAACCGAGCTCCAGAACGCTAGTCACTGGGTCATTAGGCTGCCTAGACCAGTCGAGGAGTAGTTTAAAACGGAACAATTCTCCCCCAGTAATGTCGCGTATTACTTATTAATGTGCATATTACATATTATTATTGCATATGTGCATATTGTGCTTCTGCATATTAGTGTAATATGTAGAAACTGTGTGCATATTACTGATGTGCTCCATATTGTGTAATCATTGCTTTAAAAAGTCTGGATGACGATTGTAATAGTTGTCGTAATACCATTTGTATTAGTTAAGTGGGTTTTTTTCTCCATCGCAATTTTCTCTCGACATGCAAATGCTGGAAATAACTTTTGAATGTTCTTCCAGAAGTCAAGAATACCCTTCAAGATCTGTAGAGCTTTATTACTTAAAAATAAATATCCTTGCTGTCAAAAAGTAAATTATCAATAGAGAGTTTTTGCATACCGTATTTTTATCGTCTGATATTTTTTTTTCCCTAGCGCTCATAGGAAACATTATTACAGATACGCATGTGCAATTTCCTATGAAAAAAGAAATATCGTAAAAAAAGTTTACGTAAAAATCGTAAAAAAATCGTCGGTTTCCTAAAAAAATATCGGACGATAAATATACGGTATGCAAAAACTCTCTAATGTCTGTTAAAATTTTTAGTTATAATATTAGTTCATTTAATATCTTCCAAAAATAAATTTTATTCAACTATTTTTTATGTATCTATTTCTTATTTTCAACCAAACAAAATAAATATAAAACAATCAGTCCATAGACAGATAGAATAGATTAAAGTAAAAGATATTGTTACAATTGACGTTATGTGACATCTTGAAATCAAAGAACGTCAGAAAAGAATAGAAGATTAACTTCCTGTCAGGATCGTGATATCAGTTCCTCTTTTTCTTTATTTGGGTATCTATGCTATAAAATGCTAGCCACGATTAAATTAAAGTAAAAAGTTATGGAGAATTCGTATTGCTGAAACAAAATGAGTACATCAAATTCTTTCTTTATTTAAAACCGCCCGAAGGTAAGAATGCGATTATAAATATTTTATGAGTATTTTTCTATAATTTCATCGCTGGCAATCGATAAATAATACTTTATTTACCCAAATAAGATTTATTCTCAAAAAAAATTCTATTTTTTATTTTTATTTTTAATTTATTTCCTGTAGAGTTCAGGAGTATAAGTCGCTGTCTTACTCAATCAAAAAATGTCATTATTTGATGATGGATAAAGTTTTATGTCATTATTTATCAAATGTAATGTCAATATTCATATTTTAACACATTCTAGACTATCGGATAGATGAATATAAATAAACATAAATATCCATAAACCTTAATCACATATGTAAATTAAAATAATTCAAGCGTGCTTTTTTCCTTACAAATAAATAATCGAAAATTTATTTTTAAGAATTTTTTCCTAAATTTAATTTGACGATTACATTGGGATTATTATTAAGATCCCATCGTAATCGTCTTCTGTCAAAAATAAAATGCGGCATATCGTACAATCAAAATATATGGTGGCCTGATGGCTAATTGGCTAACACTTTGACATTTGGTAACACAGGCTCCAGGTTCGACTCTTGGTGGGAGCATCTATGTTTGCTAGTGGTTCGGAATTCCAGTTAAACTGTAGGTCCCGGTCTAATTAACCTTAAGTGTGCAAAAAATGACAGCAGAGCGACAAATCAAATTGAAATATATGATCAATTTGGAATTTTTCATCAGTATTTCTTTGTATAATATTCTTAATAAATGAATTTCTTCTGAATATTAAAAGATTTGCTGTTAACACTATCATTTGACCTTAAATAAATAATAATGTTAAGTTTTCCAATTGAATTTTACCATAAGAAACCCCATAAAAACTAAAAGAACATGAAACACATTCGTGCATGAGATTCTATTAAATGTGTGTTGTTCTTTTTTTCACTGATTTTTAAATCAAATAAAATTTAAATATTGTTATTTTAATGCCTAAAATCTTTTCGACCTTCCTTTTCTGTAGAGGTCACATTTCTTTGATTGTCTTTCACATATTATAAAGATTGCTACAAGACATATACTACTGTGCCCCAAAAGTAAGACCAATTATTTATTTTTTTCAAAAACTCTTTATTTATTCTTCCAAATTTATTTCATCGCCTTCAAAGCAATGCTCTAATTAAATATTGTATTATTTCTACCAACTATCGAAATATGTAATAAAGATAAATGATTTTCTATAATGACTCAATTTCATAGACGATTGTTAGCTTCTGAAATCGATAGAAGACTGAACTGCAAATGTTTAAAGAGTCGATATGCATTATCAATCTTAGTTGTTTGATTCCTGATGGATACTATTCTTTAAAAAGTTAAGAACGATTTTTGTTTTCAGTATGTCCAATACAATTAAGGCAAACGATAAATATCTGTTCTGTCATTTATTAATGAGTTATGTTTATTCATAAGATATTCGAATAATTTATATTGCATATTCATAGGATATTCAAATACGTGTATAAACTGTAAATCGTTTGGAGCTTTAAATCGAATATACGATATAAAACTTTAATTTCTCTACTATGGGCTGCCATATTAATTTTATAATTAATACATTAATTTTAAATAATAATTAAAAGCTTTATTAATTATTAGTAATTATAATTATTATTAATATTATAATTTTACGTATTAATTTTACACAAAAATTAATAGAAGCTATGTATAATTTTTATTGTTGATCTTAATATGCCCAATACAATTGAGACAAACGATAAATACCTGTTTTATCATTTATTAAGGAGTTAGGTTTATTCATAAGATATTCGAATAATTTATATTGCATATTCATAAGATATTCGAATAATTTATATTTCATATTCATAGGATATTGGAATAATTTATATTGCATATTCATAGGATATTCGAATACGTGTATAAACTGTAAATCGTTTGGAGCTTTAAAACGAATATTCGAAAAGTATATTCGATTTAAAGCTGTAAACGATTTATGTCCTTATGTATAATTTTTTATGTTGATATTTGTCGCATATTCATAGGATATTTGAATACGTGTATAAACTGTAAATCGTTTGGAGCTTTAAATCGAATATTCGAAAAGTATATTCGATTTAAAGCTGTAAATGGTTTACGTCCTTATGTATAATTTTTAATGTTGATATTTGTTCTTCATTTTATTGGTATGCAACAAAAAATACCAAGTATTACTATAAAATAATTAAATCAAACTATGAACCAAAATTCTTTATATATTACTCTGCCCCATTAAAAATTGTTTGAATGAGTAAATCAACAACTTATTCATTCATTCGTCCATAGTCACATTTATTTATAATTTCGTGCAATACGATCGAAGAAGGCCAAAATTTGATTTGCTTTGCCTGCTTGGCAACCGAACCAAAATAAAGTCCATCTTGGAGATGTCCCCAAAGGCGCAAAAGCAAAAAGATTTTTGTCCTCGTCCCAGCACGAATTCCGCGCACGACGATCACGTAAGGGACAAGTGCCAGGAATAAGGTGCCTAAGGATTCATGTCCTGCGTCTTCGGCTGCCCGAAATCCAGTCTTCTGCAGCCTCAATTCATCATTACGCCGACGCATCATCTATCAAATGTCACTCGCATGACTTGGCTTTGATTTTCTCGGGCCCCCGATTCCTTTTTTTTTTTTGCCAAGTTATTTTCTCTTTTATCAAGTTTTGCAGCGTGATGGTCATCTTTTGCTAAATCAACACCAGCTTTCTTCTTTTTTGGCGGGGAGGAAGCGAATCTTTCTTTTGCTATTTTTTTAAAAAAATTTCTTCAAATAAACTAAACAAAAGATCACATATTTTGAATTATGAAATGTAGTGTAGCATCAATTTTTGCTGTATAAAATAGATATGCCTTAAGAGAGCAAAGCATATGTTAAATTGTTTTTTATTTTATTCACAGAAAATATCGATTCCAGTTTAGACTTATTTACTATTTTGTTTTGTTTTGATTTGGTTCGGCGGTTTAGTAGCAGCCTGATAACCAATTGGCTATAGCTCTGGCCTTTGGTATCACAGACTTCAGGTTCAAATCCTGGCGGGAGCATGGACGTTTGTGAGTGGTTTGGAATCCACGTTAAACTGCAGGTCCTGGTCTAATTAAGAGTGCAGAAATGACCATAGAGCGACAAACCAAACTATTTTGTTTAGGGAAAGAATTGATCTGAAAAATTCAAACCCATAAATTTTAATCAATCAATTTTCACTCTAACTGAAATGCTTAATTTAGAGTTTCTTGACTTTTTCCATATATTTAACACAAGAATTGGCAAGAAAGTAAGATCGGTTTTCTTCATTTAAATACATTTTCTTGCCAACTCAATAAAAGTAGTTTTATTTCAAAATACACGTCCAGTTATGCAAAGAAGAAACCTTTTATTGAAGGTTAAGAAAATCTTCCTCTCATAGAGTTAAGGCAGCAAATGTACAATATCATCATAATTTTTTTTAGCTCTGGTCAAATCATCTTAACTCTTAAAAAATATCACGGGTGAAATATTACCCTAAATTAATTATATTAATATTATTAAAAAAATAAATTACTGGTAGCACTGATTTTTTATTATAGTTACATATGGTATCAGTAGGAATACTGTAATCATAAAAAAGTTCACTTTTGTTATGTACTTCGTTAGCTGTGAAAAAAAATATATATCAACCAGGAAACAATAAATATACTGTATGTTTTTTTTAAAAATTACTTCGTGACGTTTGAATTTGCTGTTAAGTACCATAGTTACAATTTTTGTTTCTAATAAGACTTCTGAAGCTAAGGAAACAATTACTTTAGAAGTATTTTTATTAATTTTATTTTATTTGTTTTATCGCTGGGAAGATAATTTTGTAATATGATGTTCCCAATAAAAAAGATGAAGTGAAACAAATTATGCTATAAACAAATGATTTTAGTGAATTATAAGGACAATAGAAATCACAGGGAAGAAGACAATGATGTAAATAATGATTATGTTGACTTAATTGATGAAATTTAATAATTTAAGGATTTTATGTTGACTTAATTGATGAAGTATTCGTACTCGTAATCGTAAAAGAGGTCATGTAATAAACAGTCCAGTCACAATAATGTGACCACCTGACAAAAGCCAGAATATACACTCTTGTAGATTCTGGCTTTAAGTGGAGTGTGGTATTAAGTGGTATTTAAGTGGTATTAAGTGGAATTCTTTATATACACTCCCCTGCAATGTGATGCCACCTGCCTTTTGTGATGGGTTATTTCACGCTGACGTCGAAAGTAGGTGGTGGTCACATTAATGTGACTGGACTGTGTAATTTCCGCTTCAGATGAGGACGAACTTCTTCAACAAATCCCGATTCGTAGAAATGAAGCTAAATTAAATAATGATATGCTGTTTAATGCACAGACAGGTACCTCACTCTCTCTCTCTCTCTCTCGCTCAAATATCAAAATTTCCACATAATCTGAGGAAAATAATATTAGAAATACACAGCCTAAATGTTGACGAAACAACACCAATACCACCATCCACATCTAAGGTAGGAAGATGCTATAAATGTACAAGAAAAGAAGATAGAAATTACATTGTACAATATGTACCAACTTCATTTGTAAAAAGTAGCGCAACATTATTTATAATAACTGTAAAAAATAAATTTTACAATTTTCATAAAATATGGATTCTTATAATATATATCTCATATGCATGTCTTTACTAAATTTATAAAATAAAATTCATTTATAGGAGTGAAATTACACCCAAGATACTGTTAACGTGATTTTTTAGATGATACCTTTTAAGGATTAAATATTTCAATGTTGTTGTTATAATGCAGCTGGCAATACAGAGACAGTTTATCTTTACGCCATAAGCAAGGTTTGCACCGCTGTTACTCCTTTAGCACCACCCAAGGGGCACATGTAGCTTGAAGATCTGCTACGGACGCGAGTAACACTACCCCCACAACGCTCATATTAGACCGGGACCTACGGTATAAAGTAGATTCCGAACCACTGCACACATCCATGGCATCACCGGGATTCGAACCCGAAAACTGTGGTACCGATCGCTAGAATGCTAGCCACTCGGCCATCAGTCTCCCCCCCCCAAAAAAAAATATATATATATATATATATGTATAATTTTTGAAAATCTTTCAATGTATAAATCTTTTCAAATAAAACAACTTTTATATAAAATCAATCTAAATAAACATTATTTTTAGCATTGTAATACTTAACTTGTATAGTAAATATATAGTTACGATTTGAGAAGTTTTGAATCAGTTATCCCTACTCCAATATCGACTTCGACTATCAAATTGAGTTCGACGCAGACATATTTGTGATCAGTAAAGTTGTGCAATAGATTCGCCGTCTGCAATAAATATTGAATTAATACTAACAGAAAAGCTTAGAGGGACCCGGTTCAGCATTGTAATGATAAGGGTAAAGTATTGCTTCGCTAAGTAGCTCGCAGAGTACACAGGGCACAATAAAATTATAATACGAAATGTAAATGCGTTATTGATGCTGCACCAAATAATGATGAATGATGCCTATTTGACCTAGCTCATTGAGTTCGAATGCAATAGTTCGTGAAATCTATACCTTTGGATTTACAAATGAACTGAATCCAATGCAGACAATCACGACGGTGGATTTTGTCTCAAACTCAAATTGAATTACACCACACGAACGTATGCAAAATGCCTCGGTTTAAACAGAGCGATTCGTGCGATCTTGTGTTTATGGAATTTGAAGATGCTGTGCTTTTAATGTGTTTTGGAATAAAACTTTTGAATTATTTAACTAGAATAAGTGTATTTTAATATATTTGAAGGAATTTGTAAACTAATTTATTCAACTATTAAATTGATGTAAATAAAAGTAAGAATTACCAGAATGAAAGACAAGCAACACATTTTTGTAATACTATTATTAAAAAGGCTGTCAAAATAATCATGAATTAATTTGAAGCTATCTAAAGACTCGACTATCAAATGTAGTACTTATATGATACTTAAGGCTGAGAAAAAGTTTTAATGTAAGAATTGCCAATAGGATTATGATAGAAATACATTGGATTCCTATAATTAAAAAAAATTAGGAAAACGTTGATAATGTGGTGATATATAAGTACATTTTTATAAAAATTGCGCAGTATATTGAAAAGTTATGTTGTATCAGAATATAATATGCAAATTAATTCAGAATTAGAAAATTAGAGAAATAACAAATGCAATTAGTTAGTGTTATTAGATACGTAACCAAAAACGGGCTTTAAAAACGTCTATAGAAGTATTTAACAAAGTATCTAATCTAAGTATTGAAGTATCGAATTTTCAAGCACTAAGACTAAGTATCTAACTAAGTAGAAAGAGCATAGTGAAATTTCGAATTAGATTGTGGATATGTGTAATGATACCTTAATCGTAGATATGCGTGCAAGACATCTGTTACCTGATGAATTACGAAGGTGAGCCATTAAACAGATAGAAATGAGATGGAGTCAACCCTATGTAGTAAATAGGTTGCACAGAACTTCAGAACACCAGTTCCCCTCAGATCTTGTCTTGTAGCAGCTACAGAATGACCAGTATCCAGATCAACTTGGCACGGAAGGATTCACGAAGGAAGATTGTATGCAGTTCGTCCAGCATTATGTGCGCCCCTCAATTCACGCCACTCACATGAAATGTTTAACTAAGCACGCACACATGTCAGTTGGCGTGCAAATCCAAGTGGACTTCACTCTTATAAGAGTGAACTAATAAGACTAAAACCTACCTTAAGAATTAGAGTATAGTCTACCATAAGAATAAGAGTAAGTCCACCATAGTGTAATGTAAGTCCATCATAGTGTAATATAAGTCCACCATAGTGTAATGTAAGTCCATAATAGTGTAATATAAGTCCACCATAGTAGATGTGCAAAACTCTAATAAGAGTAAGTCCACCATGGACTTGACTCCAAAAAGACTTGCCAAAACTTGCACTCCTTGTTTTTAAAGTGACTCAAAAAGACTGCATGTCCCTTAGAAACCACTGCTATCGCATATCCATGAAAGAGACAGATTTAGCGGGTCTAGCGCATGTGTATGGCCATATGTTTTTTTTTTGGTGGTCACACACACTTGCATATCGTCCCAAAATTCACCGTTACTGCTTAAATATATAAGTATAACATTCTTAAACCATTTATTTATTCTTATACGAGTGTACTTAGTGACGTCTTCATCCTACAACACGCAAATGGTCGAGAATTGCATTTATGAGGAAAATATTATGAGTATGGGCTAGCCAGTATGTTTTGAAGATGTAACAAGATTGGCCATGCCAAGGATGTTCTAGAGCACTGATGGCGAATCTTTACGAGAAGAGGATCAAAGTTTGTTCATTTTTTTTATACTACTCCGTGGATTACATAGTTAGTAGCGTACTTTGAAAGAAGTTGGAATAAGATGTGTAAAAAAGGTACCAATAATTTGAAAAACCAGAAAATATGCTATAGAAAAACTTGACGACCCTCGCGCTCTCTCTCACTCTCTCTTTTTTATTCCCATTTTTAAAATCCTCTAAAAAGGTTTGCATTTCCTTTTTTGTTTCACAACTTTTAATTTAGCAAGTGAAGAACAAAAATAAAGGTCGACATCAAAAATTTAATGTTAATTTGGTGGTACCATGAATTACCGCAGCAAGTGGCATCATGTCCAATGGTGCCTCTGCATTGATTACTTGAATGACCAAGGAATAAAGAAAAGTATATATATATATATATATATTAGGAAATATTCTTTATTAATGAACATAGTTACAAATATGTGAAAGTGTAATAAAGTTGGTAAAAGTATATTTATTGTGAAATCTAGTGTTGCTTATTTCAGACTTATATCTTATTAGGTTCATATTCAGTATTCATTAGTATAATGCATTTCCTAGTTTATTTCTATTGTTAAATTTTACAAAATTCATTCAAGGAAAAAAATTTTACTCACGACTATGGGGACCCAAACATCGTTAAAAGGACATTAGCAAGTTCCTAGTTTTTTCATTGATATAAAATTGTTTGGTAAAGAATCCCATAGCTTAATGCAATACTTTAAATTTTTGTTTTTGCCCTACTTTCTGAAATTTTTCTTTCTTCTTTGAAAATCAAGTTTTCACATTTAAAAATATCGGAGAAAGGTACAAACTATCATTTGGCAAACTGAATAAAAAATTTGTATAAATATTTTTTAAAAATAATAAATTTGAAACAAAGAAAAATATCGCATAAACGTTAACAATGTATCATTTTAACTTCAAGAAAATTTCAAAGTAACTAAAAACTATAGGAGTGATGGCGCCACCAGATGATATCAGACACAAAATAAAGTGTTTGTTTAGACATAATAATAATAATAAATTGTGACATTTTTTGCGGGATTTTCGACTACATATCTGATGAAGAAATAATTTAGAGAAGGGCACTAGAATGTTAAGTGTTATAGTCTTTGTTTATATTATAATATATAATTACGTACACATTCCTACAAACATTTATATATACAGAGGGATTCAACGATCATGGGACAAACATAGGTACACTTTACAAAAGCATACATTTTTTGTATAGTAATGCATGGTCGGAAGTAACGCGTTGAGGAACGAGGACTTCACATAAATTTCCGCCAACAAACAGGCACAATGCGTGAACTGATACCCGTCACGTGACAAGTATCAAGTCCTCTGACCGGCAACCCCGATGCGCACTCTATTTTATTCTTTGCGTTCTCAACAGTATATTCATTTATGATACTCCATTTCACACAATTCAGGACCTTGTTGTGACTAATGTGACTAATCCTCATTGTCCTGCAGTGCGGGACGGACATTCCATGAGTGATCTACTCATGGATGGAGGGAAAGGGGGCAGCTTCTGTTGTGACGGAGCACCCGTAGGTAGAAGCCTGATTTTTGCTCCGTGACGCTCTTTACAGTCAAATGAGACCGGGACCTACGGCTTAAAGGGGATTCCGAACCACTACAAACATCCATGGCACCGCCGGGACTCGAACCCGAAACCTGTGGTACCGAGCGCCAGAGCGCTAGCCACTCGACCATTCAGGACCCGGACTTCGTTGTTCGACTATCTATTGCTACTGCAAGCTTGTGCGAATTACTTGGTATCTTTGGAATTGTTCGACAATTACTCTTTCGACGCCATTAAACATATATTACTATTACTGGTCACAATATGTATATATATAGAGAGAGAGAGAGAGAGAGATTACAATAAATAATTTTATTAAAGATATACCTTTATGACTGATAATGTTAAAATGTTTAATCTAATTTTTTTAAAAACAGGAAATGAAAATTTTCGAACAATATATAATCAGAAAATAGTTTATTAATCACACTTTTAAAAAATGAAACTTTTTAAAAGTGTGATTAATAAACTATTTTATAATGAATTAATAATTAATATATTTATTATAATGAAACAATTGGAAAGCACCAAAAACATATTCTCAATTTTGAATTCATTCATAAGGTTTATACAACGCGATAGAAACTCATGACAAAATGAAATAATTAAAAAAAATGTTAATGAAGAATCGTATCTTGAAGCAGTTGGCAGTAGAAAATGAATCTCTTTCATATTTTTCCATTGCTTGTTAAACAGGTAGTGAGTGGGAAGAAAAAAAAAGCGAATTACAAGATAGATCGTCTTTAATTCGGAATTTTAATGAAGAACGAGTTTTAATTCATGCTGATATTAAAATATTCTTAAAAACATGTATTAATTTTATATCTTGGAATTAATTAGTATCAAATAAAAATTTTATTCACCTTTGTATACATTCATTCAAATTATTTTACCTTATTATTACTTTTAAGAATTTATTTAATTTTGTTGCAAATAACAAAAGCAAAGTTAAAATTTTAGTTAATACAAAGGAATAATTTTTTTTCTGTGTGCATTCAATTGGGTTATTTTACTTTACTTTTACTCTTTTGAAAAGGGTGGTATGAACTTAACATTGTAGTGTGATCTAAATATGTTTTGAAACATGCAAAGTATCTTTTAAAAAATATTTTTAAAATCTTTATTCTAAGTAATACTCTTACTTTTTAATTTTATAAAATTTATTTTTAACTAAGAAATAAAAATATAAACGAGTGTGTAAGTGCAGAAAAATTACTTAATTAGAAAGTTAACGTTTAAAATATCTCCTGATTATTTTTCATTTCTTTTTGTATATATTTTATACACAAAAAACTGTTAAGACATACACAAATCTAAACTTGTAAATTAGAAGACATTTCTTCTTAAAAATAATATTAGCTAAGATTATATATACATATATATATATATATATATATATATACACTATGTGAAAGAAAGTGACGGGACACGACACTATAACGACATAAACCCATATTTATTAAAATTAATAGGATGTAGGGCCTCCTTTGGCTGCGATCACAGCTGCAACCCTTCTGGGCATGCTTTCCACTAAATTAGCCATAGTGGCAAGAGGAATTTCCTTCCAAATGTTTAACAGGAAGTTCCATAGTTCAGGCTTGCTTTTGGGGAGTGGGGTGCAGGCCCTCAACCGACGGTCCAATTCGTCCCAGAGATGTTCAATTGGGTTAAGATCAGGGCTCTGCGCCGGCCACTCCATGCGTTTAACGTTGTTGTTCACATACCAATCAAGAGTCCTCCTTGCAACATGGCATGTTGCGTTGCCGTCTTGATACCAGCAATCATCCATACCGTACGTTGCTCACAAGGACGTTGCCCAAACCTGGTCGACTGATAAGTGGAAGACAGTTATAGGGTCATATGAATCATCTTTCACACTTTTCTCCACAACAGGAAGGGCGCATGTTTTTAGGACACCTGCGCAAATTGCAAAGCACCAAATTGCACCTGCTGATTATCCTCTTCCAAATGTCAAGCATGCAGGTGGATTTGTCATGGTATGGGCAGTCATGTCGTGGTTTACTGATGGCCCAATCGTAACTCTGAAAGGAAGGATCCTTGAGAAGAAGTATGAAGAAGTTTTAGCTGTCCATCCAATGTTGAAACTTTGTTTCCTGTATGAGATGTAATTTTCCAGGAGGGTAATGCTCCTATTCCTGAAGGGTGATATGTCGAATCATGGTTTGATAAATATAACGATGAAGAGAAATGTCTACCTCAGCCAGCCCCGACCCCAATATCAACGAACCCTTATGGTCTATTTTAGAACGATTAACTCGGAATCGATATTTTACACCAGCATCTCTCCCGGAACTTTTGCAATATCTCCATGAAGAATGGTTCAGTATTCCTCTAAGCATTATCCAGCCCCTGTATGAATCGATACACAAGCAAATCTAAGCTGTATTATATGCTAAAGTTGGTCCTACGCCATATTAGCAAAAGGATTCCTTATAACTCTAAGGTGTTTCCATTATTTTGGTAACCATCTACATATATTATATATATACTATATATATATATATAGATAGATAGTTATCAAAATATTGGAATATAAATTATATATATATGTATATATATATACAGATGGTTATCAAAATATTGAAATATAAATTATATATATATATGTATAATTTAACATGGCCTGATGGCCGAATGGCTAGCGCTCTGGCGTTCGGTACCACAGGTATCGGGTTCAAATCTCGGCTTTGCCCATGGGTGTTGTAGTGGTTCGGAATCCACTTTAAACCGTAGGTCCCGGTCCTAATAGGATCGTAGAGAGTTGCGGGGGCATTGTTATTCCGCGTCCGTGGCTTACCATCAAGTTACACGCGCCCCCTGGGTAATGCAAAGTGAGTAACATCGGTGCAGCCCTTATGGCGAAGATCACGGTCTATTTGCCAGCCGCATTAGAAGGAAAAAAAAATTTAACATAAAAAAGACATATGACAACCATCACCAATTCATTTCAAGTTACGAGACGAAAAATAATTTTGACATACATACATATGCTTAATTATAAATAAAAAATATTTTTCGCATACATTTGACAGATAAAAAACATGATTTAATGCATTTCTAAAAATAAAATGTTTAACAACTTTCAAGAATGTCATGCAAAAAAAAAAACTATTTCACAATTTATTTAATACCATAATTATTCAAGTTCCACTCAAATAAAGCAACCATATTTATACAAGTGAAAAAAAAACAGTTTTGTAAAAACATTTGATGTAACACAAACTTCAAAATTAACGCAAATTATTTATTCCATAAAAAAAAAGTCAATTTTTCAAATATATATATAAAAAAAAACTTTATTTTAATTTCTTATAATTGAGCAATAAATTGAATGAAATGCATATTTTATGAAACATTTAGAATTTCCGAGAAATTTATAAGATAATTCCGCTGGCTTTTTTAAAAAAATTATGACACTGAGTAAGAATATTTAATTTTTAACCTAAGGCATAAAAAAATGTCATTGAAAAAGAACGTTTTTGTCTTAATTTTATTATTTTTGATTGGTACACTTTTAAAGTTCATTTATTATTCTAAGAAAAAGCCGCGAGACTTCGAATTTTGAAAGGTATGCTCATTAAAAAAGTAAATAAATTCGATAAACTCTTTTCAGCTTTACAGTAAATAATTTATTCTCCTCTCTTGAAGTAAAAATAAAATATTTCTTTTCGTAAGTATAGAAAAAAAAAACGTTTTGTTACTCACTTGATAATATTATTATTATTAATTCTCTTCTAGTTCTTCGCATTCATTTATTTTTTTTTTTATTCAAAAATTGAAAATAAAATAAAAATAAAACTTATTTTATTTTTGAAAAAAAAAATTATTTAAGTTTGTTTATTCCTTTTTTTCAGTTTCACTGAATTGAACTGATGCATCAGTATTAAATTGAATTAAAACCTTCAGTATGTCGAAGATATAGAATGGCTTCAGGTTAAATGGAAAATTTAAAAACAGGGAAATATCTGTTTTATTAATTTATAAAAAACATTTTAAAAGTTAAATAATGATAATACGTATAAAATTAGTTTAATTGTATACTTGATAGAAGAA
>BPLQ01007734.1:91970-112782 GCA_021605075.1 Caerostris darwini | reverse complement strand
AAAAAAAAAGGTTTTTTAAACCATTTAGTTAACTATTATTCTAGTTAAAGTAATTGTTCTATTACTCTAATATAGTGAAAAAAAATTGCTCTTTGACTACTAAATAAATAGCATTCATTAAATTATTTTCTTTTATTTTATTTAAGATAAAAATATAATGTCTCTCCTGTGTATTTCAGTATTATAGCGTCATAATATGACAATGATATTATTTTACTTGAATTTTTCTTTGTCTTTTCATATCAAAAGCATTCTTAACATAAGCAAAAAGAGGAATTCAAGTTTGATAAAAAATAAACTTGCATTTACTTTAGCATAATTCATATTCCTCTTAATAAAAATGACTATTTATACTGGCATTAATTAATAGGCAAATCTTTTCTTTCTTTTTATTTAAGCTAAAAATATTATGTCTCGCCATTTTTTTTTTTGAGCATTACAGAGTCATAATATGACAGTGATAGTATTTTGCTTGAATTTTTCTATGTGCGTTCTATACCAAAAGCATTCTTAATATAAACAAAACTATTGAAATAAAAAGCTGATTTCAAGTTTGATAAAAGATAAAATTGCAATTACTTGAGCATAACTGATATTCCTCTTAATAAAAATGAATATTTATACTGACATTATTTAAATGGTAAATCTATTCTTTTATTTCATTTAAGCTAAAAATATTATGTCTCGCCATTTTGTTTCATTTAGTATTACAGAGTCATAATATTACAATGATATTATTTTGCTCGAATTTTTCTGTGTGCGTTCTATCAAAAGCATTTTTAATATAAGCAAAACTATTGAAACAAAAAAATCGAACTCAAGTTTGATAAAAAAAATAAACTTACAATTACTTAACCATAATTCATATTCCCCTTAATAAAAATGACTATTTATACTGGCATTATTCTTTTTCATTTTATTTAAGTTAAAAATATTATGCCTCGCCATTTTTTTTCTTTTAGTATTACAGAGTCATAATATCACAGTGATATTATTTTGCTTAAAATTTTTCTGAGTACGTTCTATATCAAAAGCATTCTTAAGATAAACAAAACTATTGAAACAAAAAAAAATCGAACTCAAGTTTGATAAAAAAATAAACTAACAATTACTTAACCATAATTCATATTCCTCTTAATAAAAATGACTATTTATACTGGCATTATTTTCGTTTACTGCCCGTTCTACTCCATTAAAATTTAAAATACAAATAAAAACAGTTTCCAAGTGAAAAAAAAGTACGTAATTTCTACCGATCTAAACCCGATAGAACGCAAAAAAGAAAAAAAAAATTTGGAATGTATGGTTCAACATTAACAACGCCTTCGGGACAGCAAACTAAAGCCCAGAAATGAAAAAAGTTCATTTTTTACGGTTTTGCATGATTAATAAAATGATTTATGGTGCACTAGATTGCAATATTGGGACGGAATTATTTCCTTAATGATAGACTAAATGCATGCCTCAAAACTCAAAACGCCGATAAAAAGCGTTATCTGTGTATACAGAGAAATTTGCGTAAACTACGGCTTTTCAAGTTTCTTTATTGTGTAGAAATATGAAAAACGTTTTCCCGTATGTATACTGAGATAATGATTAATTCGGTTAGTTTATGGTTAGTATTTAATGTTTATCCTTACAGAAAAAGTAAAGAAATGTTTATGAAAAATATTTTGAAAGTGTAGATTTAAAATCCGTTCCCCTTCAAATTTTGAGAGGTGAGGTTTTTTATTTACCTTATTGTGTAGAGGTTTATTTGTTGAGATAAAAATCAGGAACTTTCACCGTATACTTATTTTTACTTATAGCGTTTAATAAACAACTATTAAAGTCGAAAATAAATATGTGAAAGAAAATATTTTAAAAATCATTAAACTTTTTATTTTAATTTTCTTCCTTTCTACAAAATCACATTTGAGTTTAAGAAACTGACATTTATGATAAAATAAATATACAATTATATATTCATATAGGATGTATCATCATTATTTAAAACATTAATTAAGGACAACTTTATTATTATTAATATAATAGCGTGTAATAGTTTTTATATTAAAAAAAAGAATCAGAAATGCTCAGTTTAAAAATTACTTTTCAAAATTAATAAAACTTTGTTATGTTTTATATGTCTCCATACGTTGATTCTGTAAGATTCTGTTTTAATTTTCATATATATGTTTCTTCTATAAAAATACAATCGTTTTAACATTACTGAAATTTTTATTCAATTTTCTATTCAATTAAGTTATCAGTTCAATTTATGTTTAATAATTTCTGATAATCTGAGTAAAATAATTAAGAATTTCCTAAAATTCATTTACACGCAATATTTGTAAAATTATGTACATTTCACTACCATAAAAGAAATTAAATATGCACTATTAACAGCATTTAGAGATTATTTTACCTACTATGATTCATATATTGTATAATCGCAGTACGCTACATAAGAATACTATGTATACAAGAAAAATATGTTAAGAATAATATGCTTACAAGAACAATAAAGATTGTAAGAATAATATGTTTACAATAAAGACTGTACAAAAACTTTTTTTCAAATTGCCTAAAGTATGTACCTAATAAATATATACATTAAAATATGTATACATATATACATAATCTGTATACATAACAAAAGTGTAACATAAGTTAATTTTTAAAATAATTTCTGATATTCTATGTAAAATAATTAAAAAATTTCTAAAAATAATTTACATGCAATATTTGTAAAATTATTTAAATTTCACTACGATAAAAGAAATTAAATATGCATTATTATCATTTAAAGATTATTAAAGTCACTACGATTCATATAACGTAGAATCGCAGTATATAATATAAGAATAATATATTTAACGATATGTAGAATAATATGTATATATGAATAAGTTTTATGCTACGTAGAGTATGTATATATGAATAATATGTTTTATGCTATGTAGAATATGTATATATGAATAAAATGTTTAATGATTTGCAGAATATGTTTACATGAATAATATGTTTAATGATTTGTTCAATAATATGTTTAGAATAAGAATATATTTACAAGAAAAATAAAGACTGCAAGAATAATATGTTTACAAAAAAAAAAAAATAAATAAATAAAGATCGTAAAAAAAATTTTCTTTTCAAACATGGGTTAATTTTTTAAATAATTTCTGATATTCTGATATATAATAAGAATTAAAATTTTTCCTAAAAATAACTTACATGCAATATCTTTAAAACTATTTAAACTTCATTACGATAAAAGAAATTAAATATGCATTATTATCATCATTTAAAGATTATTTAAGTCACTACGCAGTAGAATCGCAGTATATAACATAAGAATAATATGTTTAATGATATGTAGTATATTACGTATCTAAGAATAATATGTTTAGAATAATATGTTTACAAGAACAATAAAGATTCTAAAAAACAACTATAGCAGCCGTCTGAAGTATGTATCAAATAAATATACATACATTGTTTCGCAACAAAAGTGTAAACGTATGTTAATTCTTTATTGGTTTATTGATTTATTATTCTATTTGAATCCTCTGAGATAGTTGAACAGATGTTTAGAAAAACAATTTTTTTGTAACTTTTCAAAACAAATTTCCATATTGCATAGCTTCGATATCAATAAATATTTTACGCATACTTGTTTTAAAATGTTTGCTTCGATAAATTAAAAGTAGATTCGAATTCTTTCACATCTCAGAATGAAAATAAACCTCTGAAGTTTTTGTTTTTAGATAAATTATAACGATGTCCGAGAAATATCTTCCTTGGATAGAAAGAACTGAACAGAAAGACATAGAAAAACATTTTATGATTGTATTCCAAAATAACTTTAACACAGTGTTTTTTAAAAAATTTCCCAAAAAACCCAAAGCTAGCTGCTACAGGAAGGACAGACAGAAACTCACCAACAAAAATACCCAAAGAAACAAACGCCTATTTCAAAACTTTTCCAGCAGTTTTCGTCTTCCAATTGACTGTCCTAACAGTACCCCTGAAGCCTTTTCAACCAATTGCCATTCCCCAAAATCATTTTCTGTAAGCGAAAAGAAAATTCAACGGACAACCCAGTGTCTTCCGAAAAACCTATTATTTCTCCTTCTACAAAAATCTTCCCTCGTCGTTGTTGTTGTGTTTTTTTTTTACGCTACTGTTATTTATTTGTTTTATTTATATATCTTTTTTCTTCCTGCCTTTATTTAATTCCTTTCATTCTTTCAGGTTGTCAACATTGTCGTCTGCTTTTATTACACTCCTTTTGTTCTGAGAATGACAGCTTCGAAAAGAAAATGTTCGAATAAAGAAGGGAAAGGACACTACCTCCCCATCAAACCTGACAATCGTTTGTTAGAATTTTTCAAATGACACGACAGAGAGACATTATGGAGGATATATCAGATAATTAGTGGGTATTTTAATTTCTTCTCGTGTATATCTGTTTTTCTTTATTCTTCTTATTATTATTAAGACCAAGTGACCTTGCTGCATAAGCCAAATTCAAATGGACATAATTTAATAGATATACTTATCTTGAATTCAAATGCTTAATTAATGCACTTAATTCATCTTAAATTCAGAAAATACTTTGGTTTTGGAATTATGGAATTATTTAGAATAAATATTTCAATTATGGAAGTATTTAGAATAAACAATATTAAAAATATTTGAATTTTTTGAATAAAATTTTAATTTTAATTCTATTTCCTTCTTCTTAATAGATTATGAAGTCATCATGTCTATGGATTATTAATTTTTCAATGCATAAATTACCCTTATGATATTTTCTAAGAATTGTACAGGTTATTATGAAGAACTATAAGTTATTTTAAAATAAAATACTAAACCAATGGTAGAACTTTAATAAAGAATTGATTATCTTTTTATTGAATTTTAACATTTTAACTTTTCACTACTTTTCGGAAGAAATTTTTTATTATTTTTAGAGACATAAGATATTCTATGAGGATATTCACTCGTTGATAAAACTATCAAGAACTATCTCAGAAGCACATATTAATGCACCTTTTTAGGTGTTCATAAAATAGTGTTCAAATGAAAAAATATATTCATAAATCAATAGCGATATTGAAATAACTCAACAATTCCGATTCCAATGCACATTTCTTTGCTGTTACTAAACTATAGCAAAATATACTAAATTACAATAAATTTTTTAATGCTGCCTTAAAATTCTGAATTCCAGAATTAATATTTTTAAGAAAAATTCTAGTTGTTTTTGACATCAACATGACAAGTAAAAATGAATATACCTGATACTGCATGAGGATCTAGAATGTACTCAACCAAATCAGGTTCTATTCCAGCATCAAATGCACTCTGCAAAATAATTACAAAAATATCCTTTTTTTTTTATTTTATACACACTGGTTTAAAAAATAATTAATAACAAAATATATTTAAAAAAGGCATATGAAAGAATATAAAAGTTAAGTAAAAAATATTTCATAAGTGTAAATAAAAGCAAGAAAAAGCATGCTATTAATTATTATGATTTTATTTTCTGAAAAGCATTATCCATAAATAAAAACATGAAAGCCAAAACACAATGTCTAACCAGTAAAATATGGAAACCAGAATCATAGAAGATGAAAAGTAACTTTTAAAAAATATATTTATGAAAATTTCTAATTATCCTGTTTTGGTGTAAAATAAGTATGAAAAAAATAAATAATAAAAACATATCAATAATATGTTTACTGGATATACTATATACGATGAAGAAGGTTGATTGTTTTATCAATTTCATTTCTGAATTGTCACAATTTGACACTTACCTTATATTTTTAAATATGAAAGAAGCTAATAGCAAAAATGTATTTTTTCTTGGAAAGTGTTAGCTAAAAAAAGCTAAAAATAATAGCAATCTAAAGACTTACTTGACTTCAGCAAGTAAGACTTTAGATTGCTATTATTTTTAAAAGACCCATTTAATTTGCAATAGTATAAGGCTCATGCTTAAATGTCTGCTAGACATAGAATGAATTTTAGAATCAGAAAGAAAGTTGGAGATCACTTCATCAAAGTCTTCTACAAGGTCTATGACCCTCAGTCATCATTTGATAAAAGTGATGGCCATCTGTAGAATTGATGACCATCAGTCATCACTTAATCATTAGTCAGTAGTCTGAACTAAGCAATTGCTTCCTTTCGAGGAATAATTGTGGAATTACAAAAATAATTGTGCTAAATGAAAAGTATTTCAAATAAAATCATCAAATGAAACAAAAATACTGCCGTGTATTCCAAGTTATTGGATAAGATGTAAAAAGGTTGATTGTTTAAATGTTGATAACTTATAACAATAGCATTTCTGATTTCTTTGTTGCACAAGATATACAACAACTTACAACAGTACCATTTCGTGTCTTTGTTGCACAAGATATACAACAACTTATAACAGTACCATTTCGTGTCTTTGTTGCACAAGATATACACTGAAGTGACAAAAGTCATGGGATACCTCTTAATATCGTGTCGGCCCTCCTTTCGCCCGGCGAAGTGCAGCAACTCGACGTGGCATGGAATCAACAAGTCGCTAGAAGTCTTCTGCAGGAATATTGAGCCATGCTGTCTCGATAGACGTCCATAATTGTGAAAGCGTTGATGGTGCAGGATTTTGGGCACGAACAGACTTCTCGATGATGTCCCATAAATGCTCGATGGGATTCATGTCGAGCGATCTAGGTGGCCAGATCATTCGTTGGAATTGTCCAGAATGTTCTTCAAACCAATCGCGAACAGTTGTGGCCCGGTGACATGGCGCATTGTCATCCATAAAAATCCCATCGTTGTTTGGGTACATGAAGTCCATGAATGACTGCAAGTGATCTCCAAGTAGCTGAACATAAGCATTTCCAGTCACTGTTCGGTCCAGTCGCACCAGAGGACCAAGTCCATGCCATGAAAAAACAGTCCACACCATTACGGAGCCGCCACCAGCTTGAACAGTGCCTTGCTGACAGTTTGGGTCCATGGCTTCGTGGGGTCTGCGCCACACTCGAACCCTACCATCAGCTCTTACCAACTGAAATCGTGACACATTTTCCATTCATCTAGGGACCAACCGATATGCTCACGTGCCCACGAGAGTCGCTGCAAGCGATGTCGTTCTGTCAGTAAAGGCACTCGGGTCGGTCTTCTGCTGGAATAGCCCAAGAAAGCCAAATTTCTCCGCACAGTTCTAACAGACAAGTCCCTTGTACGTCCCACATTGATTTCTGCGGTTATTTGACGCAGTGTTGCTTGTCTGTTAGAATTTACGACTCTTTGCAGACGTCGCCGGTCTCGGTCGTTAAGTGCAGGCGGTCGACCACTGCGCTGTCCATGGTGGGATGTTATGTCTGAAATTTCATACTCTCGGCACACTCTTGACACAGTGGACCTGGGAATGTTGAATTCCCTAACGATTTCCGAAATGGCATGACCCATGCGTCTAGCTCCAACTAACATTCCGCGTTCAAAGTCTGTTAATTCCCGTCGTGCGGTCATCATCACGTCAAAACTCTTCACATGAATAACTTGAACAGAAATGAAAGCTCTGCGAAAGCACTGCGCATTTATACCTGTTCTACGCGATGCTACTGCCATCTGAAAATTTGCATATTGCTATCCCATGACTTTTGTCACTTCAGTGTACAACAACTTATAACAGTACCATTTTGTGCCTTTGTTGCACAAGATATACAACAACTTATAACAGTACCATTTCGTGTCTTTGTTGCACAAGATATACAACAACTTATAACAGTACCATTTCGTGTCTTTGTTGCACAAGATATACAACAACTTATAACAGTACTATTTCGTTACATGCTGAATAATAATAATTTTTTTTACATATCAAACATTAGATTCGCTTCATGTTTGTTGAATGTTGATGTACGAAAATACGTGAATGATTACTTAATGATTGAAATACATGATGATACAGATGTTGAATTAAGAAAAAATATTGTAAGTTTGTATATGATATATTGTTTAACATATGCTTTTAAATTTTTACTTTTGCTTTTCAAAATAATGGTATTCACTTTTGGTAATTTACTAATGGTAATTTACTTTTGATTTTTAATATTAATGGTATTCTATGCATGAAATAGTTATTACTTCATTAAAGAATTATATGAAATCCATAAGAAGAAGAAAATAATAATCTATTATACAAAATAATTCCAAATACAATTGTCTGTGATCTTGAATATTTAGAATTAAATGTTTAAATAATATTTTGAAGGGTGATAAAAAAAGGATTATGTTAATAAAAAATATTTATAATAAGGAATTCTTAAATTTTTAATAAAATAAAATTATTCTCTCTTCCGCTACTCTTTATTTTGAAAAATAAATCTCAATCTGTGGATATTTAAAATGCATAAAATTTCTAATATGCTAGTATAACATTAATATAAAAACAATCTAAAATATATAATTATCTACTAACAATAGTTTTTTTCAAATATTTTCCTTTAATTATTTTCTCATTATTCATTAAAACTTCCTTTTATAACGTCTTTATTAATATGTTCACCTTTCGTGTTTTTACAAAATAATGACAACCTTACTTCTTCAATGTCATAAATGCAAAGAAAATAAACAATTCATCAAGAAACATAAAATTATATTTTATTTAATTCATTAAAGGGAGACTTGGATAAACTTTTTCCTTTCTTTTTTTTTTTTTACATTCTGTGTTTGAACCAAATAACAATTATTTTAATATTAAAAATTCCTTGTCCATTTTAATTGCTACTTCGAACTTCATTTTAAAACCAACACACACACAAAAGAAAAAAACAATCCTACACTCGTTAGAGAAACTCTATCTACGAAATGAAACTGCAATCTCAATTTTTTAATTTTATTTATTTTTATTTTATTTTTTTTGTCAGAATAAAAGCACTGCGAAAGAATCCTTAAAAATTCTTTTGTGAGGCCCTAATGATTCACGACTGCAATTAACATTGGCGTTTTTTCCCTTTTTCCCTGATACGTTTATATATTCCATCTTCCTTTAAAAATACCCGATTTTGAAAGAAAAAAAATAATAATAAAATAAAATAAAATAAAAGAATAATAATAAAAAAAGGGAACAGAAATGGAAACGAGAGAAATCATAACAATGAAGTGGTGATGGTGGTGGCTTTTTGCCACGAAAAGGAATCATTAGTAGAACTTATCTGCTCGCAGTTAGTGCACGAATCTCTGGAGTGGAGGACCGTGTACAAGCACGGAAAGACATTTGGGGAGTGGAATTAGTATTTGCAATTACCACTGAGTAAAAGTGGCAAGATTTTTATCGCGTACAGGGCACACACAAAAAAATTGGAATTGTTAACAGCCTAGAACAAACATGGCGAAAAGAAAATTGGTGCCTATTTAAACATGTAGAGGACGGTTGTCATTACCAGTCTTAAAATAGATTTTTAAAAAGGCATGTACCTCACTCAATTTGGGTATTGGCTTTCAGCGGATTTTGTTTGGCAAATATTGTACAATCGGTTCCACTTTTTAACGTAATCAATAGTTCGTTTTTTCTTTCTATATTTGTGCTAAGAAAGCAGAATTTTATGATGTTACAGACAATTGCTTTTTGATATTCTTTTGAAAATGTATTAATTTATTTATTTTTATGTAACCATACTTGGATATTTTTATATTTATTCGTGTGGATTTTGAATTGGAATATAATAAAATGTATGTGTTAGTAATAAGTCGAAATTCACGCCGTGTTTTTATTGTCAATCTGACGAGCTGTGACTGTGACAAAATATCCTGGTGATTTTTATCCTTGTGAAATATCCTTGTGAATCAGATAATTATTATCTCTTTTTTCTTAAGGAAAATGCATTACATGAAATAAAATATGTAAATACAAAGAGTAAAACTAGTATCGTTACCAAAACTTAAAAAAAAGCATGGCATATGGCAAACTGACTATTACTATTATTGAAAAAACTATTATTATTAACTAATAATAATAAAAAAGAAATAGAAATGGAAACGAGAGAAATCATAACAATGAATTGGTGATGGTGGTGGCTTTTTGCCACGAAAAGGAATCATTAGGGAAACTTATCTGCTCGCAGTTAGGGCACGAAGTTTTGGAGTGGAGGACAGTGTACAAGCACGGAAAGACATTTGGGGAGTGGAATTAGTATTTGCAATTACCACTGAGTAAAAGTGGCAAGATTTTTATCGCAGCACAGCACAAAAAATTGGAATTGTTAACAGCCCAAAACAAACATGGAGAGAAGAAAATTCGTGCTTATTTAAACATGGACGGTTCTCATTACCAGTCACAAAATAGATTTTTAAAAAGACATGTACCTCACTCAATTTGGGTATTGGTTTTCAGTGAATTTTGTTTGGTAAATATTGTGCAATCAGTTTCACTTTTTAATGTGATCAATAGTTCTTTTTCCCTTTCTATATTTGTGTTAAGAAAGCAGACTTTTTTATTGTGTTACAGACTATTGCTTTTTGATAATTTTTTTAAAAATTTATTAATCTATTCAGTTTTTTTTGTATACATAGATGGAAATTTTTTATATTTATTGGCGTGGATTTATAATTGGAATACGTAAATTGTATTGTATATATTAGTAATAAGTCGAAAATCCTGTTATGTTTTTATTGTCACTGTGAGTGGCTGTGACTGTGTTAAAATGCCCCTGTGATTTTTTTCACAATCGAATCAGATAATTATTCTTTCTTTTTTTTTTTTTTTTCCTTAAGGAAAACACATTATATAAAATAAAATACGACTCTTTTGGGTGCTTTGACGCTGCTTTATCTGAATTTATCCAAATGTTTTTTAAAATTTCAGCATACAAAACAATTTGGTAGAAGCGAAAATTAAGCCTTTATAAAAGAACTACTCTAAAACTCGAAATTCTGGAAATCATTGCCTATGATTAAAAATTCCTCTTTTAAATTACAAGAAACGTTGTTTGTAGTTACTACAACCAAAAGAATATAAACAAGAAGAGTAAATTTGAAAATGAAAGAAATTGATAAAACTACAGATTAAATAGATGATAACATTTTACCAGTTGAACGATGATTATAATATATGAAGTACAACTAGTACTTGAAATAAAAAGTGAAAAAGAAATAATAACCCCAGAAAGTATATGTGGGGAACCCAATAGTTTACAGCGTTACGAGACTTTTCGTAGAAATTATATACAAAAGTGCTTTGCAGTTTATTCCGTACTGCTATATATTTTATGCATTAAAATAAAATATATAAATTCTAAGTGTGAAATTATTGTTGTTATAAAAACTTAAAGAAACATGGCATATGTCAAACTGACTAGGAGGGCATCATGATTTAATGATTTTTTCTGAATAAAAAAGTAGGTTTTGTTTCAAATTAGTTCTACAAATTGTTATCTCAATCATTAATGTTCATTATATAAAACAAATTGCAATACAAAAGTCTTCAAGATTTTATCCAACTAATAGAATATCTTTTTATAATTCATAATATATCTTTTTATTCCAAAATTCTATTTTCCAGTCTTCTAATTAAATTGTCTTCTGTTATAATTATTATTATATTATTATCATTCGATTCTAACTTCGATTCCATTCGATTCTTCGATTTCAACCTTCATTCTATTCAAATTCTGTTTGCGGTTATTGCACAATACATTTAAGATCCTTTTCAGATCATTGGATTCCATGGAAATGATTCGATAACGCTTTCAGCAAACCTTAGAGCTAAATTCAAACTTGTTGGATGGGAGCATTGAATCTGAATCTAGTTATAAATCTGATTCCTCTTCGGTAATTGATTCAAATGGAGTTGCATATAATCACTATGAATTAATCCTTTCAGTTGTTCCTTTTTGAAGGTGAAATTGGAATCAAACTGACAATCGTCCTTTATGAGAAATCGAACTAAAGTTGTAACATTTACAAATTGACTTTTTAGTCATTGTAGGAATTATTACTTAGTCTATATATTTAGTTTCTATTAGCATACAATGTTTTAATTGACTGGCATTGGTTTATATTATTTATTATGGTTGGAACATTTGCAGAAAAATTTCTCTAAAAATAGAATTTAATAATGTATGTTTGAATTCGAAAATCAGAGGAAAATTACATAGTTTGGCAAAATTTTTGGAATCAAAATATCATCTTAATTTCTATTCGATATTTATAAATTATCAATAGTTTATGTTGTTCATTTTAATTTTATTTTCATTTTATTCTCAACATAGTTATATTAAGTTATAACATAAAGTTTCGAAATTATCACTTACAATAAAAGATATTATTTCATAATGGTTAACAATGGACTGTAATTTGACTATTCCTTTCTAATGAATTTCACTTTTTATGGAATCTTTTATCAATATACATTACAAAACAATGCACTTTAATCTTTAATTATGAAAGTTTTTCAATGAACTTTTGTCATAAAACAAGCTCACGAATATATAAGGAATAAGTTCATGAGAAAAAATATAATAAAGCATTTACATTACTTGGTTTTTATATTTTAATAATAATTTGTATTACTTACGAAGTTAATTTTTCTGAGATTAGACAGCTACATCTCAAATTTGATAATTATAAGGAAAAATAAACAACGTTTTCGAATGCCATTGCAGTAACGCTAACTTCTAGATTTAAATCTACTAGTTTGACATGTTCAAATTTAAATGAAAGCAAACCAACTAAGGGTTGAGATCGGGACACACGGCTTAAAGTGGAATCCAAACCCATAATAAACATCCATACCACCGCCCGGATTCGAAACTGAAGCATCTTTTATCAAAGGAGAGAGAGATATCCACTTGGCCACCAGGCCGCATATTTTCTATGAGTTACGTAAGCAACACGCATGTTGAATCAAATTAGGATTTCTACAAGGTCTGATATTAAACATAAATCATCAAAATTTATATTCATTTCATAATATGATATTTATTAAAAAGAAAAAAAAATTAAAGAGAGATTAAATTTTTCCCACCAACGCAATTTTGCGACTAAAGTCCCTTAAACTGAGTTGCATAATGAACGTTACGTTACCGATTCATTCCCATAATTTGTGTTTGTCTCTATCGATAAAAGCAGAGTTGCTTTGAAAAACGCCACTGCGTTGCTTTTTATTAGATTGCTTAGTGCAGAATCAGCATCATAAAGTGGGGATTCGGGTTCGATATTTAGCTGAAATGTGCGATACTTCTTCGTGAAAAAACCTGGAGGGCAAGAAGAGATTTGGCGTTTTACGACTCCCTGAACTCCTCAAAGATAACGATAAATACGACTTTTTTGTGGTTTAATGTTAAAAAATTCTGTAGATTTTAGCATTGGATTTTTTTTTGTGATATTTTTTTATTTGTGGCTACAGCTATATTATTTTTTTATACCTTTCCTGTGGGCGTTTTACCAAGATGAGACGATTATTGTGGTAAACGCGTCAGTATTGGATGCAAGTATGCAAAGTAAAAACGCTTTTTGAAGGTAGGTTAAAATTAATATATGCGTAAGGAATGGTTAAAAAGAGATATTAAAATGGTTTATAAAGTTTTTCATATGTTGTGTTTCTGACATAAATGTTGTTATAAAGTTTTTAACCCATTAAAGACAAAATACATATCCGAATACATATTATATAATATACATTGAAGGAATTGATTAAAATTTAATATTTTCATTGATAAGAAACTAAATAAGAGAACAAATGGAACAAAACTGAAGCCTGTGTTATCACAATGTCTATGGTTTTGTTTAGTTTGTCACTCTACGGTCATTTTGTGCACACGAGGGCTAAACAGAAAAAGACCTACAGTTTAACGTGGATTCCGAACCACCACTACTACTACTACTATACCACACCGCATCACTGTGCATAGAGCAGAGTAACTCCTATACAGTTTGGGAATGATGTGGGTGAGAAGTATGACTGCGATCTGTGACGTTCTACACCCATATGAGACCGGCTCCAACGGCATAAAGTGGATTCCGAACCACTAACAAACATCCATACTATCGTCAAGATTCGAACTTAAATCCTGTAGTACCAAAGGCCAGAGAGATAGCCAATTGGCATCAGACCGCCATAGTGTCTATGAGTTAAGTAATCAACACGCGCGTTCACTCAAAGTAAAATTTATACATGGTATTAATGTATAAATACATTAAAAAGTTTTAATGTATACATGGTTTGCTTATGATTTATACATGGTTTTAACCATACATCATGAACTTTTATGTTTATTTCATAGTATGATATTTATTAAAAAGAAAAAAAAGGTGTCTTAAAGAGAGATTAAATTCTTCCCACCAACGCAATTTTGAGACTAAAGTCCCTTAAACTGAGTTGCATAATGAGCGTTACGTTAGCGATTCGTTCCCATAATTCGTGTTTGTCACTATCGATAAAAGCAGAGATGCTTTGAAAAACGCCACTGCGTTGCTTTTTATTGGATTGCTTAGTGCAGAATCAGCATCATAAAGTCAGAATTCGGGTTCGATATTTAGCTGCAATGGCGATACTTCTGCGCGAAAAAAACTGGAGGGCAAGAAGAGATTTGGCGTTTTACGACTCCCTGAACTCGCCAAAGATAACGATAAATACGACTTTTTTGTGCTTTAATGTTAAAAAATTCTGTAGATTTTAGCATTGGTTTTATTTTTGTGTGTGATATTTTTTATTTGTGGATGTGTCTGTGTTATTTTTTATACTTTTTCCTATGGGCGTTTAACTAAGATGAGATGATTATCGGGGTAAATGCGTCAGTATTGGATGCAAGTATGCAAAGTAAAAAAGGCTTTGGAGGTAGGTTAAAATTAATATATGCGTAAGGAATGGATGAAAAGAAATATTGAAATGGATTATAAAGGTTTTTGTATGCAGTTTTTCAAACATAAATACTGTTATAAAGTTTTTAACATATTAAGAACCAAACACTTATCCACGCCGAGGAATTAAATAAAATTTAATTTTTTCACTTATAATAGACTCATTTAGAGAACAAAAATGGAAATAGAAGAAATGGTTAGATAATTAGTAAAAAAAGGTTGAAATATGATAAGAAATGGTTTAAAAAATGGTAAGAAACAGTAGAAAAAAGATATCAAAAAGGATTATAAAGTTTTTCATATCCAGTTTTTGAAACATAAATGCTGTTATGCGCTTAGAGCTGAGTTGCCCCTATACAGTTTTTGAATGATGTGGGGGAGAAGTCTCACTGGGCTCTGTGACGTTCTATAGTCATATGAGACAGGAACCTACGGCTTAAAGTGGATTCAGAACCACTGACAAACATCCATGCCACAACCAGGATTCGAACTTGAAGCCTGTGATACTAAAGGCCAGAGAGCTAGCCAACCGGCCATCCGGTTGCTATAATGTCTATGAGTTAAGTAAGCAACATTCACGTTCATTCAAAGTAGGATTTATACAATGTTTGTTTTTAATCATAAACCATCACAATTTATATTTATGTCAGAATATGATATCTATTAAAAAGAAAAAATAGAGTGTCTTAAATAGGGATTAAATTTTTCCCACCAACGTGTCCCTTAAATCGAGTTGCATAATGAACATTACGTTAGCGATTCGTTCTCATAATTTGTGTTTGTCTCTATCGATAAAAGCAGAGATGCTTTGAAAAACGCCACTGCGTTGCTTTTTATTAGATTGCTTAGTGCAGAATCAGCATCATAAAGTCGGGATTCTGGTTCGATATTTAGCTGAAATGTGCGAGACTTCTGCGCGAAAAAAACTGGAGGGCAAGAAGAGATTTGGCGTTTTACGACTCCCTCAACTCGCCAAAGATAACGATAAATACGACTTTTTTGTGGTTTAATGTTAAAAAATTCTGTAGAATTTAGCATTGGACTTTTTTTTTTGTGTGTTATATTTTTTTTATTTGGGGCTGTATCCGTAGTATTTTTTATATTTTTCCTGCGGGCGTTTTACCAAGATGAGATGATTATCGTGGTAAATGCGTCAGTATTTGATGCAAGTATGCAAAGTAAAAACGCTTTGCTGGCAGGTTAAAATTAATATATGCGTAAGGAATGGTTGGAAAGAGATATCAAAATGGATTATAAAGTTTTTCCTACGCAGTTTGTAACATAAATACTGTTATAAAGTCTTTTACCTATTAAGGACCAAATACATATCCACTTGGTGAAATTGAATAAAATTTAAATTTTTCACTTATAAGAGACTAATTAAGAGAACAAAAATGGGAGTGGAAAAAATGGTTAGAAAAATGGTGAGAAAGGTTTGAAAATGATAAGAAATGGTTGAAAAAATGGTAAGAAACAGTTGAAAAGAGATATCAAAAAGAATTATAAAGTTTTTCATATCCAGTTTTTGAAACATAAATGGTGCTATGCGCTTAGAGCTGAGTTGCCCTTATACAGTTTGGGAATGATGTGGGGGAGAAGTCTCACTGGGTTCTGTGACGTTCTACAGTCATATGAGACAGGAACCTATGGCTTAAAGTGGATTCCGAACCACTAACAAACATCCATGCCATAACCAGCATTTGAACTTGAAGCCTGTGATACTAATGGCGAGAGAGCTAGCCAACTGGTCATGCAGTTCCATAATGCCTATGAGTTAAGTAAGCAACATTCACGTTCATTCAAAGTAGGATTTATACAGTGTTTGTTTTTAATCATAAACCATCAAAATTTATATTTATTTCAGAATATGATATCTATTAAAAAGAAACAAAAATGGCGTCTTAAAGAGAGAAGATTATATTATTCCCACCAACGCAGTTTTGCGGCTAAAGTCCCTTAAACTGAGTTGCATAATTAACGTTATTTTAGCGGTTCATTCCCATAATTTGTGTTTGTATCTCGATAAAAGCAGAGATCCTTTGAAAAACGCCACTGCGTTGCTTTTTATTGGATTGCTTAGTGCAGAATCAACATCGTAAAGTGGGAATTCGAGTTCGATATTTAGCTGAAGTGTGCGATACTTCTGCGTGAAAAAAACTGGAGGGCAAGAAGAGATTTGGCGTTTTACGACCCCCTCAACTCGGCAAAGATAACGATAAATACGACTTTTTGTGGTTTAATGTTAAAAAATTCTGTAGAATTTAGCATTGGACTTTTTTTTTTGTGTGTTATATTTTTTTTATTTGGGGCTGTATCCGTAGTATTTTTTATATTTTTCCTGTGGGCGTTTTACCAAGATGAGATGATTATCGTGGTAAATGCGTCAGTATTTGATGCAAGTATGCAAAGTAAAAACGCTTTGCTGGCAGGTTAAAATTAATATATGCGTAAGGAATGGTTGGAAAGAGATATCAAAATGGATTATAAAGTTTTTCATATGCAGTATTTCTAACATACAAGCTGTTATAAAGTTTTTAACCCATTAAGGACTAAATACATATCCACTTGAAGGAATTGAATAAAGTTTAATTTTTTTCATTTATGAGAGACTGATTAAGAGAATAAATATGAAAATGGAAAAAATAGCTAGAAAAATGTTGAGGAATGTTTTGAAAAATGGTGAGAAATGGTTGAAATGGTTATTAAAATGGATTATAGGGTTTTTCATATGCAATATTTCTAACAAAAATGCTGTTATTAAGTTTTTAACCCATTAAGGACCAGACACTTATCAGACAAACATATATTGAATAAAATTTAATTTTTTCACTTATAAGAGACTAATTAAGGCAACAAAAATAGGAGTGGAAAAAAATAAGATACAAAATATGACGAAAATGCAACGTCAGCCTAAAATAATTACTATTCCGATATATGAAGCCCTGTTATGCATGGAATAAAAACTTAATTTCATAAAAAAAAAATCTGCCAAATTGTCTAAAAAAAATGGAAAAAGAAAACAGTTTATGAAATGTTGCGTTATCGCAATTTTAGATGGGTTATTTTTTTAGGCATTTAACAAATGCATTTTTTAATCTAATTTCTAAAAAGTATTAAATAAAATTTTAACAAATGTATTCTTACTCATAAGGTTTATTAATAAAGTAATTAATAAAAGTATGCTTAATCATTGTTAGTTTATATAAATAAGAGCATAATAAATAATTTAGCTCTTTATTTTATTATTTAATAAAATAAAGAATTTAATGAAGCTCTTTATTTAATCATAAAAACATACTCTACACTTATAACAAAAAATATTCTTAAAATTATTTTTTCTCATTATTATTTAATATGTCTGCCTGAATCATTCCACTATCCTAAACTATAATGAGAAAACGACGAAAATTCCACATTCCATTTTTTGGGGTGTTCATTCAAAGTTGTGATCGCAAATTATGAATACAGCGTAACAGAACTCCCGTGGTCCACCCGGGATCTACTAGATATCTGTCGTTTAAAAGACAAATTATTTAAGTCCAAGTTTCGGCAATCAAAGACAAGTTTTTTTTTTTAATTTTTCATATTTCTTTTATGTTATTAAAGAGCCCAACTGTAAATATGAGGAGCATTAAAAAGATTATAAATCTACCTCGTTAATTTTAATTATCTGAATGAGTTTATATACCATCCTTTTCCAGATAGAAAAATATGATTTGTTTAAATAAATATGGTTTAACATTTCATATATTTTATAACTTTTAAAGATAACAAATATAGCAACTTACTGAAAGAATTATTTGCTTTAGAGTATAATTATTATTTTATTGCGAGTTTTTGATTTGAAATGTTATTTTAACTTTTAAATAGCAAAAGTGATTATTTTAAATTATAATTTATACTTTTGATATCTATTTAATTCTTCTAAGCATTTTCCCAAGCATTAAAAGAGATGCATTTTAACTTTAATTTTAGAACTACTAACGAACAGAGAACACAATACATCCACGGCTAAATTTATCCTTTTTATTCTCCTTGTTAAAGAACCACAACCTCTAATTTCTTCAACCCATTCAATGCCACAAAGACATGATGCATGAAACTCCAGCTTTCTCACCATCAAGACACTGGCAACAAAGAAAAGCACCAGTGACACAAATTGCTCTGAGGAAAACAATGCACCGAGGGAAAACTAATGTATATCATCCGTCAATAGATACGTAACATGGTGTCGTCTCGCATAACATCAATTCCAATAAGAAAATAAAAGGAACTTCTGCGACATGTATATCATTTAAACGGTCCATGGACCATGTCAGTTCAAACGTCAGCTTCTTGTCACAGGAAAAGAGGGAAGACAGGGTAAAAGAAGGTTGTTGAAGAACTGCAGGCGTAAAAAATTGCACCCTAACAAACTGCTACTGTCTCACAAGACGACCGGACCACACGAGGAGTCGCAATTTGGTGACTCTTGTCGCTAAATGCAACCGTTCATCTTCGGTTGTTAACAGAAAAGACGGATTGCCCACACGGGTTTCGTGTTGTTCTGTCTATGATATCATTACGGCACCATGTTAATGCTAATGGCCAAAGGTCGTCGTACAATAAGGGGTACTGAATTATTGGGCTTCAATGCACTTTTTGTTAGCATGGGTAGAGGTTGAAGTTTACCAGGTCAGGACAAAGAAAAATGATTCAAAAGGAAGATTTTTTATAAAATAAAAAGATAACAATAGCTCTTTTTGGTAAACAGTTAGAAATGGGAAAGTAATAAACGAATTGCAAAATCTGCCATTGAAAAATAATACGAAATTGAATACTTCACATACTGTACCATAGCTGTCAGGCTCAAATGGGTATGAGAAGTTTATCACATTCGAAATTTTAATTCAAACTAATATTAAAATTATTAATTATTTCTCTCTTTAGTTGAATAAAAATGTGCTTTCCTGAAATAGTATTGTTTGATCTGTTTTCTTTTTCATAGAAATGTTCCTAAACTTATTAAAATAATCTTTTTTGAACAAGCTTTACTTTTATATTGAACAAAATAATTTTATATTAATCACCTCCATTTCTATAAATTGTTACCCGTATATTTTGTCATAAGAGAAGGCCTTTTAAGATGTTTTTTTATATATAAATCACAACATTTTCTAGGAAGAATGGAAGACAAGCTGTTTATTTAGGTCGACAGCATGTTGATGTTTTTTTAGGGTAATTCATCCATATCAAATATGTAGGTCAACCTAATGATAATTGATATTACTTTAATCTGTTGAATAAAATACCACAAATATTTCCACACATTTTAATAGGTTTTCAAAATACTTATTGTATTCTTCCTAGCTAGCATAAATAATTGCACTTATGCATTAATACAAATCAAAACACTTTATTGTTCATATTATTAACTCAACATTCAATCACAACAATCAATCTAACACTTTAACTCAAAAATCTACACAAAACATATTCATTCAATAAGTTCAGAAAAAATGAAAATGAGATTAACTAAACTTCATTAATGAAGTAAAGTAAACTTAAAAAATGCTTTAATGCTTTTCATTTATTTTATTTTTAAATTATAATAATTAGAAAGTTTATACGACAATTGAAATATGCAATAGGAATTCAGAAAATTATAGATTACATCGCTTGTGTAATTTTGTTTTATATTTTTTTATGATTCGAGAATTTATAACTTATCCAGAAAATTCTTTCTAAGCAATTGGATTTATTATTTTATTAATTATTAAAACCTAGACACTTCAGAAATTAGTTCTGTTTCATTTAATATTAATATACACATCTATTCTAACAATAATTACGAAAACTTCATTGCCCGAGTTTTGCTTTAAAAAAAATTCCAAAAATAAATGTTAAAAGAGAAAGTAAATGGCGGAAAATAAGGAGGTAAAAAAAAAAGAAAGAAAACATAAAAACACTCTTAAAT
>BPLQ01007734.1:0-91960 GCA_021605075.1 Caerostris darwini | reverse complement strand
ATATTTTTATTCCAACATCTTTATTTTATTTACATTTTTCTTCACACTTTTTTCGCACCCCCAGCAATTAGCGATACTTTCTATTTTTATCACTTTTAAGTACATCTCATTAGGGATAAAATATGCTACAAGAAAAACGTGATTTCGAATAAACTTGTAAAAGCGAAAAAGCAAAATGGCGTACACCGAAAAGAAAATCGAACATCCCCAGCGTTGTTTTTCGACCGCTACTTTAATTGCCGATGGTTAATTCCCTTCAGTTCCTCTACTTCAAAGTTGCTAACTGCTTTTTTATAACTCAATTATTCAAAAAGGACTGTCATTAGTTAAAAGCAAACCTGGAAGACATGTTGGTAATAGTGAAATGGATTAATACTAATGTTCTCTGAAACTGACAAATTTTACGATGGAGGCCATATTGACTTCTTTTTGGAAAAGTGGATCTCTCACTAATTTTAAAATGAGAAAATGTTCGAAATAAACTTGGAGTTCTTGTCAAATGGCATTATGTGAGAAATATGTAACTGTCGCCTGCATTCATGTTATTTTAGTTTCTATTTCAATCAAGTGCATCGTATTAGGCCTAAAATATGCTACAAGAAAACTTCTTACAAATAAACTTCTTACAAATAAACTTCTGCAAGTAATAATAATGCAAAAAAACAATATAGCGCGAACTAAAAGAAAATCGAATTTACCTAATGTTTTTTTTTTACGTTTTTATTTTAATTATCTAGGGTTAACTCCCTTTAGTCCTTTTATTTCAGTAAAACCAGTAACAAAAACTGCTTTTTATAACACAATTACTCAAAAAGAATGTTAATTAAAAGACATATTGGCAAAAGCGAAATGGAATTATATTAATAGTCTCTGAAATTAAAATATGCTATGATGGCTCCAAAATAGAGGCCAAGCTGATTCCGTTTTAGAAAAAATGTTCTTTCACTAATTTTAAAATAAGAAAATGCTATAACTGGGAATTCTTGAGAAAATACTATAACTTGGAACTCTTGCGAAAATACTATAACTTAGAATTCTTGCACCTTTAACAAATAACATTGCGACAGAAATACGTAATTATCGCTTGTATCCATGTCATTTCACTTTCTAGTTTAATCAATTTTAAGTACATCACATTAGGCATTAAATATGCTACAAGAAAACTTTATTTCAAATAAACTTATACGATCAATAATAATACAAGAAGTAATATAGCGCAAGCAAAAAGAAAATCGAATTTTCCTTATGCTTTTTTTTATGTTTTTACTTTAATTATCAATATTTATTATTGATAATTATCAATAATAAATTCTTTCAAAGAAACTAGCATGAGGAATAATAATGCAAAAAAAAAAAAAAAAAATGTCGCGAACTAAACAGAAAATCGAATTTACCCTATTGTTGTTTTTACGTTTGTAACTTTAATTATCAAGTGTTAATGTCCCTTAGTTCCTCTGTTTCAGTAGTGAAAACTATTTTTTATAAACTCAATTACTCAAAACATATTGGCAAAAGCAAAATGGAATAATACAAATTGGACACATTCTAGGGTGGATCCAAAATAGAGTCCAAGCTGATTTCGTTTTAGGAATTATTAATTTTAAAATGAGAAAATGCTATAATTTGGAATTCTTGAGAAAATGCTATAACTTGGAATTCTTGAGAAAACTCTACTACTTGGAATTCTTGTACCTTTTACAAATGACATTATGAGAGAAATATGTAATTGCTGCTTATGTCCATATTATTACAATTTCTATTTCAATCAGTTTTAAATACGTGACATTAGGTATAAATATATTACAAGAAACTTTATTTCAAATAAGCTTGCACAAGTAATAATAATGAAAAAAGCAATATAGCGCGAACAAAAAGAAAATAGAATATACCCAATTGTTGTTTTTACGTTTCTACTTTAATTACAGACGGCTAATTCCCCTTAGTTCATGTGCTTCAGTGACGAAAACTATTTTTTATAAACTCAATTACTCAAAACAGAACATTAGTTAAAAGACATTTTGGTAAAAGAGCGAAATGAAAAAATACTAATGTTCTCTGAAATGGACACGGCGGTATCCAAGATGGAGGCAAGGCTGGCTTCTTTTCGGTAAAGTGACCCTCTCGCCGACTTTAAAATGAGAGAAGGCCATGAATTAAACATAGAACTCTTGTAGCTCTCCCAGATGACATTATGAGAGAAATATGTAACTGTCTTTCGTATCCATTTCGCTTCTTTGATAAGACAGTATTTCAAGAGACAGTTCGCTTTCTTTCTTCCCTTGTAGAAGCATTGTTAATGGTTCGGACTGTATTTTTAGCAACCAGAAGTTTTCGAGGAAGGGGGCATGAACCATTTAACAAAGGAAATTTGTTCGACTTCTATGTTAGGAAGAAAGATGAGAAATGATTACATATATATTTTTTGCTAGAATATGACAGCTCACAAAAACCCTTTTTTTTATAGAAGCATTCATTCCTTTGGACAGAATTTTATTTTACAGACTTAAACTAATATAATCAATTTATATTAACAAATAATATAAAAAAAAATAATTTTTTTTAAAGTCAATTCCTACTTTTCTTTTCACTATATTGCAAAAAGTCTTGTATCAATAATTTACATTCATTTTTTTAAGATTATCTGGCGCCATCTGTTGGTAGATATATACAACTTAAATCTAAAAAAACTAAAATTATGTAATTAAATTTAATTACTGAATTAATATTTAAAGAAACTGTATTAAAAACAAGTGTCATCCACTACAAATTTAAAAAATTGCATTTGAATTTGAGTGAATGAATAAAAAGTATTTTATTAACGATTGAATATTTGAACAAGATATATATAGGGAGAGTGTGAGCTAATAGAAGGAATTGAATAGCAGTTATGCCTTATATTTATAGTCTATATTCAAAATTCAATTTAAATTTGCTTTAAGATATACAATACTTTATTTGAGATAAAACTACTTTTATTTATCAAATAATATTCCGACAAGAGTGGTTTTATTATTGAGAAATACCGAAGTTTATATTCTGCTAAAAAAAAAGTTGGCATCTGATTTACTTACAGAAATTAGTTTATATCAATATGTTATGTCACCTGTGTTATTTTTGACATCCACTGTGTGTTATGCCCACTGTGTATGTTATTCCACTATACTCGTGTTATTTAAAATTCCTTATTTTTATTAATTGTTCGAAGAAATCGATTTTATTTATAGAGATTTTTCTATTGATTACTTGAAGAATTAATTTTTTAAAAATAGAAAAAACGTGTTTTAATTTTTTATGCAATTGCTTTCTTTCTCATTTTATTACAATTACGCAGTGCTTTTCCATCGATAACGTTTAAGGATTTTGAATCTTTAATAAAATTTCTAAATTTAAACAGGAACTACATAGTTTTTTAAACAGTATCTATATGTGTATGGTAAACACATATTAAAGGAATTCTGCATGGAATTGTAAACATCTTTATCTTATATATTAATTCCGTGCAAATTTTAGTTCTGGAAAAGTCTTCTGTACAAAGACAAATTCAATTTTAGTCAAATGATTATGATTTATGGAAATGAATCCAATATTTTTTAAATTATTCAATCCAATAACCATCGTTTTAAAAAAAAAATTTGAAAATAAAAAATTATCTTTGCTTGCATGGCCATGGGTTGCGAATGAAACTATATAATGATTACAAATAAAAAATGAAATAATTTTATACAATCAAGGTATACTAGTTTTTTATAGTAGTCAAAGGAAAGTTATTCGTAGAATACCATGTAACTATCCTGGTTCGTGGTCCAGTGGTAACCAGAGCAATAAGCGCGCAGAGTGCTGAAGTTTGAATCTGCTAAAGGCGTTTGTTGCAATCACTGATTCAAACAAGAGAAGAGACTATGGCAATTATGACAACCGTGCAAACATCCGGCTTCGATAGTCAAACTGTCTTATATGTATATTTGTGTGTGTGTGTGTGTTTGTACGTGTGCGCGTGTGGTGTGAGTATTCGCGTGTAAGTATGGGCGATTTGCGTGTGTGTGGTGTGTGCACATGTGTTTGGTGGTGTGTTTTCGCGTGTGTATGTATTTGATGTGTTTGCGTGTATCTGTGGAGTTTGTGTATCCGCGTGTAGTGGTGTGTTTTAGTGTGTGTTCGTATGTGCGTGCTTGTGTGTGTGTGGTGTATGTGCGCGTGTTTGTGTGTGTGTGAGTATGGTGTATATGTGTGGTGTGTGTATGTGTGTGCGGTGTATATATGTGTATTTGGTGCGTGTGTGTGTGTACGTGTATGTTTGGTGTGTGTGTGTAATTTATATACAGCATTAAATTATAGTGAATAATAGCGCAATTTCACAAATCTATACATCTATACAATATTTATAAAGGAAATGCTATTAATAGAGAACAAATTTCTTTTAAGAATAATTTTTCTTTGTTTTCATAATTTAAAATTTTCCGATAAACTGTTCGCAAATGGATACAATTTTCGGTTACCTCAAATAAATTTTTTTTTAAAGAACTTAACATATCCATTTTCGTCTGTTCTTCATGAAAAAAATTCTTTTGCGGATTCTAAACTAACATATAATATAAGAAAATTAAATCTAAAGTATTCGGAATTTTTATCTAAATTAAAAATAATTAAACATTTTTCAAGTTCAAAAATAATCTTGAAAATATAAAGAAAAATATGAAAACACATTCTTTCAAAATTCAAGTTTTCTTATAAAAACAATCAATAGTTCTAAACAATGGAAATGAAAAAGAAAAGTGTACACCACTTTCCAATCATTATTTCTTTTTCTAATTCTATGGAGCAAGTAATATGAGAAATCATCAAAGAAATCTTCTTTTCACGCACAGTCAATTAATTTTACTTTTCGATTTTCATCCGATAGTTCAAGCGAAACGCAATTAAAAAATAAAACAATCCACTGTTTCCCGGCTTAGACCAATCTTCTTCAAAGGAAAAATCGTGAGACTGAAGACCTGGTGCCAAATTTATATGAATAAAAATAAATTTCTGTTGTAATACTTTAATGGCTCCAGATACAGTACTGGATATTTGTTAAATAGCAAAATAGCTGTAGCCGCCATATTGTCGCTAACGCAGTGTAAAAGAAATGGAATTTTATTAGTGTTCTCATATAATGAATTGTTTCCACTGTTGATATATTTTATAATAATTAGTTATCCAATAATTTTATTGAAAAAACTAAACAAACAAACACATACATATGACACAAACTGCAGAAAATGTAATATCACGGAATAAAATCATAATACGAATGGAAATCCCATAAACCCAATTGTTTTGCAGAAGAGTCGATGCGTGCAAAAGAAGCAGTGATAAAACAGCAAAATTGTAGTGAAGCAAGAAAAAAAAAATATTTTCGTGAAATTAAATGATTTCTGCAAAATTGAAAACAAGATTGAAAGAAAAAACAAAACAAAATTTAAAAAAAGATGTTCAATAATCAGACATCTTGGAATATAAATTATTGTGCATAGATGTTAAAAATCCTGTAGAATTTGGAGCCTGATGGACAATGGACTAGCGCTCTGGCTTTTGGTATCACAGGCTTCAGCTTCGAATCTTGGCAGTAGCATGGATATTTGTTAGTGGTTCGGAACCCATGTTAAACTGTCTAATTAATCCAAAGTGTGCAAAAAGTGACCGTAGAGCGACAACTAAACCAAACCTAAAGAACTTAGTTATAAGCGCACTGAATGCCTTATTTCAAGAAATGAATTTTTACTATGATGTTTGGCAAACATGCAAATCCTGAAATTACCAATTTTTTATTGGAGATGAATGCGATAAATCATTATGCAGAAAAATTTCTTCACTACGCTGATAGATCAATGAGGAGTTTCCAGAATTCCCCATTGGATTCGTTACAAATTGCAATAAAATCAGGGACTTAAGCTAAGCCACTGTATTGGTGGTCCCATTGTAAAAATGTCACCCAACTTAAAGTATACGTGTGTTGAGGCTTAGAGAAGTGAAAGCCAATGCATTAGATTGGTAAAATGTATTTAATTGATTATTAATTATTATTTATTCTATGGCTTTCAGGGGGAAAGCGTTTTGAACATTACTAAAGGTAGATTAATAGGATTCCATTTATTGTTTTAAGTTATATACATTAATACTTACTTCGTAATGTTTTTTCTTTTGATTTTTAAATACTCCACATGCTTTCTGGAACTATTTAACAATGTAATTAATTCTTCTACAATTGAGGCATAAGGCTTAAACAATACTCCACGTGCACTTCAACACTTTTTAACAGTGTACTTAAAACAGCTGAAAGTGTGGAATAAGGTCTCCAACAATACTCCACATGCTCTCCAATACTTTTCAAATGCAGTTAAAACATTTTGATGAAAATAAGGGAAAATAAATGCAGGCGTTAATAAGCAATAAATAACACACAAATACTCGACACACACAAATACACAAACACACATTTGTTAGCGAAATACATCGAATGAATTTTGTTAGACGTACGATATCTTTAGTGTGCTTGTATTTGCCTTAGAATAATACAAGGTAGCCTGAAAATACTCGATTTAATCAAAAACTAACAGCTAACTTTCGCACGAATTATCTCGTCGATATATCGTTACGGGTCGCTAAAATGTCCCGTTTTTAGAAACGGAACAAATACCACGGTAAAAATTTTAAAAAGACGCTAAAATTTAGATGCAGGTTTCTCATACATAAATAACTTGGTCAGAAGACTACAAGGTCGATTGTCCCTGTCCCTAATTTGCGCAAAATTACAAGAAAGTGATCAGAATTTTTGTTTACAAAGAAAACCGAAATTGTGCATGAATTTGAAATAATTTGAATATTAAAAGTTTTACAAGAAAGTGTTTGCAAAGAATATAGCATCTGAAAACTACAGCTGCTAAGTTCTATAAAATAAGAAAAGAATAATTATAGCAGTGGACTACGTTCTTTGAAGAATTAGAAATATATGAATGGGAGATTTTAGCCAAAATATTTACTTTTATTTATTACTAATATTTATGTCTTCCCGTCATTAATGCTTTCCATAGAAAGAGTCTTTTCTCTTATCAGTAAGTTGTGGATTAGTGAACAAACACAACTGAATCACCATAATAAAGTGGCAAGAATTTCAGTTTTATTTGAAATCAACATCAAAAATACTTAAACAAATTTGTTCTCAAAGAAAAATAAAAAGCAATTTAAAATAATTTAACTGAACTGTTCTTGTTAATAATAAACAAAAACTATAAAGAAATACGCGTTATTTAATACACATACTAAAATTAATATAAGGAAAAAATAAATGGTAAGGTGTGCTAAACGTATGCTAAGTGCTGCATATACCTAACCAAAAATTAAAGACTACACTAGTTGTTCACAGCCTAGAAACAACCCCTGCAAACACCCAAGACGGTCACTTTTCGCAATGAATACTACAACTAACCCACAGACAGACATCCATTCTTAAGCCAAACTTCCATGCACCGCTACGCCTTTTTCGTAATAGCAGCCACGTATGAAGATGTAATAGACTGATCAATAGCCATGTACAACTAAAAGGCCGTGGGGCCCTGAATACCTATTAATTCCTATCCCCTCCCCGATGGTCTAGCAAAAGATGTGACCCAAGATGCTGATTGAAAAACTTACTTTATTTTCTTTCACTTTTTTTTTGCTACTTTCCCCCCCTCCCTCTCGACTGGCTTGTCTTTGGCGTTGTTTTTATGATTATTTTTTGGCGCCGTAAGGCTTCCACTGTTATGAACTGCAACAGAAATGCTTTAATAAGCTTTTTTGCTTTTTGACTTCTTGCTGTTTTTTTTAACCACCGGCAGAGGTCAGAGTTGGAGGAAGCTTCAGTCACAAATGAAGGTAATATGCCTGACTGTTGCCGCTGCCAGGTATCGATAAATAAAGAATTATGTGGTTTTGATTTGGGTGTTTTGCATCTAGATTGCTATTAAAAGCCGAGTCCCGTGTTTTTGGGCTAATGTGTATGTAACTCAAATATTGCTTTCACTGTTCAGTGAAAATGGCAGTATTTTTATTTTGCATTTAACTGTTTTTAAATTCGTAACTTAAAAAAAGGCAACCTAAATTTCATTGTAATGTCTGCGAGTAATGTATTTTAGATAAAATTAGATAGATAATTACAATAGATAAAAAACTGTCCTAAATCGTTACTTATAGAATTTAGGATATTACAAAAACTATACGCGTTAAAAAAAAGTTAAAATCAATCCTTGTGCACGAGTAGGATAATCAAATTTCTATTTCAGAGTTTGAAAGCAAAAGTTTATAAGTGAAATAATTTGTCTAATTTTAGATTAATTATAATACATATTTTTACTAATAATTGCCTTCCAGAATTGCAGATTACATAAAGTTTGTTTTTAAAAAGAACACTTAAAATTTCTGATAAAGTAGTAAATGGTCTTGATGTCTTTTCCCTTTAAACAATTTGCTTTTAAAATCAATAATATATATATATATATATGTGTGTGTGTGTGTTGTGCTCGATATATCTATCTATATATAGTCGTACTGTATCCACTGTCACCTCAAATAATTTGTAACCTTAGTTATAATGTATCGATGTACAATTTCAGGAAATTTAACCTGAAATTAATTCATATCGCAGATTTTAAAAATTTACATGATTTTCATATTATATTCTAGTTTGGATACTATTTTCATACTATCCAAACTAGTATAAATAAATTTCGTTTCAGTACAAAAAAATTAGATTATCTTTTATGAGAAAACCAAATGAAATTTTGCCATTTCTGCAACTTTAAATTGAACTATTTATTCACAGACATTCTAGTTATCAGTAAAATCAACACATTACGACAAAGATTATATAATTATCTTTAATTATTGCTGTAATTTAATCTTAAAAAAGAAGTGCCTGCCTTAAAGGTCCCCTCCAAAACAATTGTTATTGCTGTTTATGGTCCTATAGAAACACTATAAAAGTTTTAACTTATTGCAGGAATCGTTACTGTTATTTCGTAAAGGAATAGGGGCATACAAGAAGAGTGCTATAGTTTATATAGGTTCCCATCACAATGACTGTTACTGCCGTCTATAGTCCTATAGAAACACTGTATAAAAATTTAAAATTCTAGCAGGAATCGTTACTGTTATCTCATCAAAGAATAGTGGCACACAAGAAGCGTACTATAGTTTATATAGATCCCCACCACAACAACAGTTATTGCAGTCCATGACCCTATAGAAGCACTGTATGAAAAATTAAATTTAATGCAGAAATCGTTACTGCTACGTCCTCAAAGAATAGTGGCACACAAAAAACGTACTATAGCTTATATAGGTCCCCACCACAACGACTGTTACTGTGATCTATGGCCCTATAGAAACACTGCATGATAATTTTAAATAATTATAGGAATCGTTACAGTTACCTCATTAAAGAATGATGACACACAAGAAGTGTACTATAGTTTATGTAGGTGCCGACCACAACGACTGTTACTGCGGTCTATGGTACTATAGAAACAATGTATAAATATTTGAAATTATTGCAGGAGTTGTTACTGTTACCTCATTAAAGAATGGTGGCACACAAGAAGCGTATTATAGTTTATTTCAATAATGTTTAATACTATTAAATACTAAACAAATGAACTATTTACATTGGTTCTATTTGCAGAATTCCGACCTATAATTTAAAAACACGAAACAATCGTCCTGCCCTTAGTGTTAGGAAAGAGTCACGAGTCTTTTTTGAAAAGCAAGTCTTGTGTCATGCAGAGTTCGCTGTCAGGTGGACTACTCTATAATTTCTCCGTCGACCCTCCCCCCACCCCCACTGGACTCTACCTTGATGGATAGTTTGTCTGTCTGTCTGAAGGTACAGGGCTCCGATTTCTCTTCCTTGCTGCCGTCCCTCCCTGCCTTTTTTTTCCACCAACTACTTTCCTCTCAGGACGCCTTATCTAGCAACTGCATCTCCATAATATGTTGCCCGGCCATTCTCGGGTTTCATTGTAAAGCTCTAATGGAATGCTGAGCGCGTTGTTTGTAAATTGTAGCCACGGACTTGTTTTTCTTTTTAATTTCATTCTTCTGGGTTCGGGTTTAGTATTATTATTATTTTTTGTTTTGTTTCATCCCGAGTTGTTGGCAAGTTTCAGTGCTAAGTTTTTTTCTGCAGTGTGGATTTCTGGGTTAGTTGTTTATAGCCAAAGAGCTGACGAGATATTAGTGACGATTTTTTTAGTGACGTAAAGTAAAAAGATGTTATCGCTTCAGAATGTGGTTTGAAATATCTGTACATGGGACTCTTTAAAATGTGATTTATTTCTAACTGTATTGAAAAAGTTGTAAAAAAATTATTGTTCACGAGGATACGCGAGTTGATTTTTAATGTCTTTAAAACGTGCACTTAAAGAATGTCGTTATTACTTATTTGTTCTTGATATATACATACATATGTCAAGTTATTCCTTTGGATTTATATCATAGGGTGCACTATTGGCTTTGGTTGTTAAGTTTGGTTTGGTTTGGTTTGTAGCTCTACGGTCATTTTGTGCACACTTCAGTCTAATTAGACCGGGTTTTACAGTTTAACGTAGATTCCGAACCACTCACAAACATCCATACCTCCGCCAGCATCCGAATCTGTACTAAAGGGCTGAGCACTAATCAATTGGCCATCAGACTACTAGTGAGTTTGGTGATTCCTTCATCATATACGACTATCATGCTAAATCGCTTAAAGTTTTCGATTGGTGGTTTTGTTTCGTTAGTCACTCTACGGTCATTGTTTGCACATTTTAGGCTAATTAGACAGGGACCTACAGCTTAACGTGGATTCTCCGCTAACAAAACACCCATGCCACCACCACCAGAATTCAAACACGTTGGTTGTTAGGAGTTATAACTGCTTTAAAGATAAATGTAATAAATTGAAATCATGGTGGATCTTAACTATTTTTGACCATGAAACACATATTTTTGATATTAAATTTGCACTTTTTTTAAAAAAAATAATGCAGTTCAATGTTCGATACAAAATAAAGTCCCTTTTATAATTAAAATCTTTCTATTACTCAACAAAATCATCCAGATTATATACGAAGCAAATGATTTAAAGAGACTCAATTCATAATTTCATCTTCATCTGCTTTTTGACTGCAAATTACTCCAAATAACCAATATGTTTTTGGAGTGATACTTCTCAGAGGCACATCTATTGAGACAACGTTTTTCTACTGCTTTGTGTATAGTTAATGTGACTATACATCCTTTATGCATGGCACCGTCCCATTTTTATATAACCTATCCAATTGTCACCAAGCAGAACTTCTCGACGCCGAAATGTTCCGCTTTTAGTCAGAAAGCAACATGGCAGTATGGCGGTAGTAAAAGTTAGTATGGCCATAACGGTATGCGGCTATATGCAATATGCTATACAATTTTAAATACAATGAATTTCAAAACAAATGCTTCAATTTTTAAAACTCTAAATAAATGTAAATTAAATGCTTCTAAATATTTTTTTTTTTACTTTAAATAAAGGAATTTTCATATTTTGCACTTTTAAGGGTGTATATAAGGGTTTTCATACGTGTAATATGTTTATTATTATTACATATTAATTACTAATTAATATGTAGTAATAATAATAATAATTAATTAATTATTCATTAAAATACTGTTTCTTTATTTTCGTGTAGTAGGATCTATCTCCGTGCAATTGCATATTTTTGATCAATAAATATATACATATTAATAGAAAAAATGTGTAACTGTCTTTCTAAAGAAATTCTGGTGGAAAAATACATCCAAGCGGCGATAAAGCGCCAACTCAAGTATGAAAAAGAAGGGAGACGTTAGATCAACATTCTGTTCCCATCCAAATAGAGGAGAAACAGAAGGTTCATTTTATTATTACTACGTGATTTAGATATTCTTTTTCCTTACTTTACCTTATTTTTAGTGTCACTTAAACTAATAAATAATAACGCGATTTATTATCATTCTTCTCCGTAGTGATTGGCTATGTCAACTTCTCCTCCTTTACTGAGCAAGAAGTGCCTGCCAAGAGGAATTTTAGGGGGTTACTATCCCGCATTTTCATATCGTATGAGTGAAAACCCGGGAAACTCTCATCGGGTAGTCTGACTAACGAGGAAAGATGCTGAAGATCACAAGCGCGATTGAGTCTACTGATTTTGGAACACGCCAATGAGGACGTCCGTTAGCTTTTCTCCCTAGCGTGCATGCTCATAGTTATGTTTCCTATGAGCATGCGCACAACGGACGTGTCTACAACAATGGCACCAGTGGATTGAATCTCAGCCCTAATGCGAACTAGTGGCGCACGTTGCCACTGAGCCACGAGTTAGGCATGAACTGTTATTGTTGTAAAATATTCGGACACGAAGTGCTTTCTCTAAAAAAGTTTGTTTATTAGAATTTAATCATTAGAATGATTATTTTAGCCAAAAATTTAAATATATTTATAATTCTATTGATTCTCTTTTTTTTTTTTTTTTTTTTTTTTTTCTTATTTATACAATGGTAGTTCTTCAAAAAATGTTCTTTCTTTATTTTGAACAAGGAATAAGATTAAAATGAGCAATTTACAGCAAAACATGATTGTTCCATTAGTTAAAGGCGCCTTTGTTCCTGTCTCGCTTTCTGATAATTACTTTATTGACTATTCATGTCTCACTTACTCTAAAATTTCATTAATTTAAAATTCCAGTCTAAGCAACTATATTAATTGCATACTAATTACTAATTCCATTTAAGCAGTCGACTTTAAAAAAAAAATCCTTTAAAAAAGGAAGTTGACAGAGTTTTTGCCAAATTTAAAAAGCGTGACATTAATATTGAATATAATTATAAAATTCAATCTTTTTTTTCTTACAGAAAGGACAAAATTAATTTTAAAATCTTGTAAAAGAAAAATTAAATGATTTAATACTGTGTATAGACTGCATAGCGATAGTGTAGATAATTGATAAGAGGCAAATAGGACGGATTTAAAGAGAGCGGCATCATAGGGAAGGAAATATATGCTATTTAGGAGGAATTTTAATTGTAATAAAAATAATTTTAATAAACACACACACACATATATATATATATATATATATATATATATGGTTTTAATTAATTGATTCATTAATTTACAGAGGGTTTTACAGATCAATGGTCGCTATCTTTTCATTATATATTTATACAATTTTTGTGCTCGGGTTTATTTATTTTTTTTATCTGCTATTGCAGTTCAACATTTTTATGTTTATTAAATGATTTTCTGTTTCGTTGGTTATTTGAAGCACATTTCGGATGTTGAACAATTTCTTTCTTTTATGGAGAGGAACCTTATAATTTTTGTTTAGCGAACATACATAATTTGGTGCATAATGGTGCATAATTTACATATATCAAATACCGGTAGTAGCAGTTTGATTTGGCTTGTCGCTCTACTATCATTTTCGTACACTTTAGGTTAATTAGATCGGGACACTTTAACGTGGATTCTGAACCACTAACAAATATCCATGCCACCTCCAGGATTCCAGGAACCAAAGGCCAGAATGCTAGCCAATCGACCATCAGGCCTATCGATATTAGTATTTATCATGAAAAATGATCGTGTTTCTCATTCCTTATATGTTATGCTATTCTATTGTTATGCTATTGGCGTTCGTGTGTTGTGTTCTTTAATATATATTTTTTTATATCGCCAAAATTTCTTTCCGATATTTCTCCATTTGTATGCATACGAATGTGGTTTTAGCACAATGGAGATACATTTCACTTCAGCATCAATGGATTTCCAGCTCATGGGTTTCTTCTTCGGTGAGCATACTTAGAGCATGATTTACAAAAATTCCAATAAGTCTGATGGACTAAGCTGCCAGGTGCTACTAATAATGTGTGGGACATATACGGTATTTTTTTAAAGTACGCCAAATTCCTGCACCACTGCTGCGAATATTAAATTTCATGTCTTTTCTTCCCACAAAAAATATTAAAATTTTTAAAAATATAAGAAACATAAAACAAATTAGTTCACTTATAAAACAGCTTACATTAAGGCATGTAAAGAAATGCAACAATTTAAATACCACATATCCTTTTCAACAATTCAATACTTAAAATTCCTTTTAACTGCTACTACAATACACAACATCATTGAAATGCTTCTTTACAATTGTGGGAATGATGTAGAGGAAGTTGTTGTATAGCAATCTTGAACAAATAAATACAGGCATCTCGTTCTTACCTGCTTACCCGAGTCCAATAAAAGGACGTTTTGGCCTACAGATTTTAATTTTTAATTAATAGATTTTACAGATTTCATTTTTAATACAGGGGCCTGATGGCCAATGGGCGCTCTGGCGTTCGGTACCACAGGTATCGAGTTCAAATCCCGGCTTTCCCATGGGTGTTTGCAGTGGTTCGGAATCCACTTTAAGCCGTAGGTCCCGGTCCTAATAGGATCGTAGAGCGCTGCAGGGGCAATGTTACTCCGCGTCCGTGGCTTACCATCAAGTTACACGCGCCCCTGGGTAATGCAAAGTGAGTAACATCGGTGCAGCCATTATGGCGAAAGATCACGGTCTATTTGCCAGCTGCATTAGAAGAAAAACAAATTTTTAATACATAGGGATTTTGGATAGGAGGATTTTTGGTTCAGCATCGTTTGCCTATTGGTAGCTGAATTTCAATATAATTTTTAAAAAAAATATTTTCTCATTTCGAATTCACATGTGGTATATTTATGACAATATACAGGGCGATTATATTTAAAGTCCCACTTTCAAATTGCTGTAAAAAAAAGAACCACTTGTCACAATAAGTTCAAATTTCTATTGAAGATACTTGAATAAAAGAGAAGCGGTACGGCATCAAAAAGAGTTCCAAAGTTTATCAATAGATGGCACTGTAAGCTGCCTAAAGAAAGTGAATGTGGCTGCCAGTGATATTTTGAATTGAAATCACAACGTATTTGGCATGTTCAATGAGCATGAACATGCCAAATACGTTGGAATGTTCAATTTTTTTTATTAAACCAACTGTTCAATGTGCTTGATTGTTTCGGTTTTTTGACGGAAAAAAGGAATTCAAAGTCATTCAACAGTTGTGACACTGTTAGTGGAAAGCCCATACACAACCCTAAGGTCATACCAAATTGTATAGGAAAAATCTGTGGAACTATTTTCTGATGCCATACCGTTTTCCCCTTCTTCATTCGAAATGAGAAAATATTTTTTTAAATAATTATATTGAAATACAGTTACCATATATATATATATATATATATATGAATGTCATCATTTTTGTCATTGTGAATTTTTGAATATGAAATTGAATTCAACGTGTTTTTTTTTCCTTGAAGATTATAAGTTTTAATCACTTATATTTTTCACGTAAAAACTTAAAGGTGATAAACTATAGTTCCAAAAAAATATTTAAGATTACCAGCATTAATTTATTATTATTAATTTGTAAAACTTTCTGAATTAAAATAACGTGAAATATTATTTAACGAGCAATCTAATCTGTGTAAAGATAAGATATGCTTTTTACGCATTAACAAATTGAAAATACAGTTCAAAAGTTACAAAAAGCAAAATTTTACTTTTTTCCTCTTTTGAACTCAATAGAATCAATTCAAGATAAAAACCTTCTTTTTTTTTTTTTTTTTTTTATTCGTATTTTTGTCTCCTAAGACCATTCTCAGTTGACATACTCTCTCTTCCAAAATAAAATAAAATAAAAAAACAAAAAGAAATTTCTCATACAGAACAAAAAAAAGAGAGAGGAGAATAAAAAAAGAAGGACCTAGGAGGCCACACGTAACAAACAGGAAGCAATCGGAAATTGTGTGTGGCAGTCGTTCTTACGAAAGGCTAATATTGCACGGCGCACTGGAAAAAGAAGGAGAGAGTTCTGAAGGGAAAGGACGAAATAAACAAGCAACAAATAAAAAAAAAGGAGGAAATTTTTCCTGGGAAACGCAATTTTAAAGACAAGGAGAACAGGACAAAGCAACTTCCCGAAATGACAACGCTTCTTTTTTTTTCTGCTTGTGACAATAGAGGCTGGCTTCAACCTGCCACGCATCGACTATAAAAATAGTTTTCCTTTATTTGGGCGCCCGGTGGAAAATATTTCGCACATGTAGAAGCTCATTGCTTTTCCTGGTATAAAGAAGATTTTATCGGGAACTCTTATTTATGAGAAGAAGTGACATTTTTGTTTGGGACATTGCTGGATGATGGCTTTTGTCGATACTTATTGTCAAGTATTGACCTATATGCAGAAAATATATCTGATATTAGTTAGTAATCGAAACTTGAAATGGATTCAAAAATATTTCCCTAAAATGCAGAGTGTATGCAAATGAGATTACTAAGAAGTATCTTTAAAAACTTACTCGAAATAATCTGATTTATTTCACTTCTAAACCTGTTAAGGTCTAAAGGTTTCGCTTGTATGCCAAGAATGAATACAATAATTTATTAACCGAAAAGTCCTCCATTGTGTTAGAGAAGGAGAGCGAGTATTTACCATATACCACTCTCAAACTTGTTTGCTATATTGCCTAGAAACTAAAGAGATTCCTTGAAGTAGCAGGATTTGAAACTGGTCAACAAGTTTCATGTACACTTGAGTATACTTATAATTTAAATGTTTAAATGCTCTTACTTCGGAAACATCTTGTCACTTAAAGTAACATATTAAATGTTAAACCTATCCATGGCTTAACCATGGCTAATTCTTCGGAGTCTAAGCCATGATACTCTGATGTGTTAGTGCAGCCAAGCTTTCGATTTGGCAAGAGTTCCTATTGGTAACATCAATCGCTGAGGATTTCAGCCTATCTTTTTAAAACCCAGTATTTTAAATGGCAACTTCCCGAAATAACAACACTTCTTTTTTGGCTTGTAGCAATGGAGGCTGGCTTCAACCTGCCACGCATCGACAGTAAAAATAGTTTTCCTTTATTTGGGAGCTCGGTGGAAAATATTTCGCACATGTCTTCTCCTGGCATAAAGAAGATTTTATTGGAGCTCTTTTTATGAGAAAAAATGATATTTTTTTGAGTGGGCATTGCTGAGGAGGGGTTTTGTCGATACTTATTGTCTCATCGGAAACATGTATTGACCTATATTCAGAAAATATATCCGATATTAATTAGTAATCGAAACTTGAAATGGATCAAAACTAGTTCCTTAAAATATAGAGTGTATATAAATGATATTACTAAAAGATAACTTACTGGAAATCATCTGATTTATTTCTCACTTCAACCTAAACCTGTTAACATGGTGTCTAAAATTTTCACGTGTATGCCAAGGATGAATATGATAATGTATATACCGAAAAGTCCTCCTCTGTATTAGAGGTTTAGTTTGTCACTCCATGGTCATTTTTGGCACCCCTTAGGCTAATTAGGCTGGACCTACAGTTTAACGTGGATTCCAAACCACTAACAAGCATCCATGCTATCGCCAAGATTAGCATGGATGTTTGTTAGTGGTTTGTCTGCTTGTTAGTGGATGTGGTATCAAGGTATCAAAGGCCAGAGCTCTAGCCAATTGGCCATCAGGCCGCATTGTATTAGAGGAAAAGTGCAGGTATTCCCCATATACCACTCCCAAAGTTGTTTGTTATATAAGAGATTCCTTGAAGTAGCAGTCTCATTTTAAAATGGTCAACAAGTTTCATGGATACATGGGTATAATTTAAATGTTTAAATGCTCTTATTTTAGAAACAACTTGTCACATAAATAAGCATAGTAAATGCTAAATGCTTTGCATGTTTCAGCATTTACTATGTTGCAAGCCTGCCATTTGGCAAACATTCCTGTTGGTGACATAAGTCGCTGATAATTTCAGTCACTCTTTCGAAACCCAGTAATTTAAAAAGAAAATAATGAGTAAGTCGGGATTGTTTGGTGTGAATTTCCAGGTTTCCTCTCATGCATCACTAAATACGTCACAATTATTTCCAGGCAACTCTGGCTGTTGGATAGGGTGTAAGATTTCCGAACTACTGTTAACAGCAACACAGAATATCGTTGTGCCTAGAAATGAGATGCCATTTTGCAATTTTGACATGTTTGGCTGAATACTTTAAAGTTGTCTTCTGAAGTTTCGAACCTTTTTCTCCTCCTCATCGAGTTCAAGCTGAAGGATATTCCAACTCAGAGATTCATCGTACCCATCCCCGTTATAAGCACAGTAGCTTTCAGTCGGGCATTCCTACTCGAATTTCTGATCAACCACCATTGTATAACAGATTTTTATCCGACTACAAAGACTCTTTTCACATGTTATCAATTATCTGCCATCAATTATCTGCCAGGACATCTGTTTGATATATATTGCTTAGCAACATTATGTTATCTAACAACAAGTAATATAAAACTAATTTTTTTAATGTCAATCTCAACTTTTTTTTTCACTATATTGCAGAAAGTCCTTTATAAATAAGTTTCTTTCATTTTGTTAAGTTTATCTGGTCCATCTATTGGTAGACATGTGCAACTTACATCTAAAAAAAAAACATTAATTAATTAAATAATTAATTAATTAATATTTGAAAAAACTGTATTAACATCCAGTGTCATCCACTACAAATTTAAAAAAATGTATTTGAACTTGAGTGGATGATTAAAAAGTATTTTATGAACGATTGAAAATTTGAACAAGATATATATAGGGACAGTGTGAGTTAATAGAAGGAATTGAAATAATACATGAAACAGGAAGAAAAATCTGTTTACATATACAATATCCATCTGAATTTTTATTTAAAAATACAATATAATGCTATTATGTTCCCAAAAGGTATAATTATATCTTGAAGAAATAATATGTATGTAATAAATTAAGTATTAGTTAATCTAACTAAACAATTCATACATAGGATCAATAAATATTTCAAAACATGGAGTCAGTTAAATTAATATATTTATGCGAAAGGATATTTTTATCTATTTACTCTTTATAACTAATCTATTTCCACATCGTAGATGAATGAAAACTGTTTCTAGAAGTTGTTCAATATCAATACAGAACTTTACAGACGAGACTGCATCTCTTCTTATGTAAAGTTTCCGGGTGTTTTCTGAGGTAATAAAGTCAGAAGTAATATCTATATTATTCTATGTAATTTCGTAAAAATGCATTCTGAATTCCTTAAAGATAGTAATTTCACCTTTGAATAAATTCATGACATTAAGTTCCCTTTTGAATGCAATAGAGAATAATTAAATAATTATGAATACTATAACAGCGATAATTGAGTACAAGAGGAAAAAAAATGGAATTAACTATCATAACATATTAATCTAATAGAACATAACTACTTCCATTTTCCATCATAATTAATTGGATAAATAAACCAGATATCCCAAAACTTTGAATTAGCTTACAATTTTATTCTGATGTTATCTACATGTACCACTGATATTGAGTTCATTTTTTCCGCATTTTCTCACTGTTTTGATATTAAGTTATAGCAATATCCCTAATGCATTTATTCATTCATTATTTCTATTCATTCATTTATTGTTTTTCCCAATACATGAACAATACTTTCATCAGCTTTTAGTTTGTCGCTCTACAGTCGTTTTTTGTGCACAAGTGTCCATATATATCCCATCCATGAAATTATCTAAATATCTCATAGACAACAATGTATAGTGAACTGTGAGTTCAGCACAGTAATTATTCATTGGTCCAACATCAAACTAATGTTGCATAACTGATGAAATATGTTATAATAAATTTTTCAAATTTTCTTTTCTTCTTTTTCTTATTATTCTTTCACATCCTTTTATTTTTATTAAATGCACCCCGCCCCCCCACAAAAAAAAAAATCCCAGGCTAGTTTCACTCCCTTGCTCTTTCCATTGCGTTCTAGGGTGTAATATCGCTCATATTGGGAACCAGTGTTACTGAAAATCAAGAATTTTCAAGCTTCAACTCTACACTGACAATAGTAGGAAAAGAATTATTCCTGCGCAATTTAAAAGGAAGAAACATTTTTAAGCCACGCAGAATATACACAAATTTAAACAAGAAAAAGTTCTAAAAATAATGTACATTTAAGTTATCAACCAAGATGACACAAGCAAAATTATTATAAAATAAATATCTGATTTTATTTTTCTGAATATTTCAGCAAGTCAAAAAACGTTCAAACATTAAAATAAAATTAATACTTAAATAAAATAAAAACTTCATATTTTTAATAAATTTTATGTCACTAGAATTTCAGAAAATAATTCAAATAAATACATACAATAATACACTGAAGAGCCATATAATACACTCAAGAGATACAATAATATCAAATAATACACTCAAGAGCCAAAACATTATGACCACCTGTCAATAACGAGTTGGCCCACCTTTGGCGCGCAACACAGCTTAAACCCGCCTTGGCATGGATGCCACAAGTCCTTGGTAGATGGCCGGAGACAGATAGTACTAGATGTTTAAGCAACGGTCACGCAAATCCGAGATATTGCGAATTGGTGGTCTTTGAAATCTGAGCTGCCGTCCCAGGACATCCCAAATGTGTTCTATCGGATTGCGATCCGGTGAGTTAGGCAGCCAGGACATTAACTGGAATTCAGCATCATGTTCCTGGAACCACTCCAACATAATTTTAGCCTTGTGACCAGGAGCGTTGCCCTGTTGGAACATTCCATTTCCAGCTGGAAAAACAGAGGCCATGTAAGGGGGCAACTGGTCATCAATGATGTTCAGATACCCTGTAGCATTCATGATCTGTTCTACCACAACCACGGGGCCCAGAGACGCCCAAGAGAACGTCCCCCAAAGCATAATACCACCACCACCGGCCTGTGTATGACCTACTGTACATTGAGGGCGCAACTGTTCGTCTGGAAGACGGCGTATCCTGACACAGGCATCGGCGTGATGAATGACAAACCGTGATTCATCTGACCAGGCAATTCTCTCCCACTGTTCCATGGACCAGTCACGATGTTCCCGGGCCCAGCGCAGGCGCAGTTGGCGATGACGCTTGGTCAGCAAAGGCACACGCGTGGGACGTTTGCTGCGTAGCCCCATATACATCAGTGTCCGCTGAACAGTGTGCTCCGATACTATTCTACTTGGCCCTGCATTGTATTGGGCTGTCAGCTGAGCCACTGTCTGGCTCCGGTTTTGCTTCACCATGCGAGACAGTCTCCAACGACCTTTTTCTTTGATAGCGTGTGGACGTCCAACACCATGTCGTCTATTGCTGGTTTCACCGTCATTCATCCACTTTGCATAAGTACTAACAGCTGTAGATCGCGAACAACCCACGAGTCGTGCAGTTTCGAAAATACTTATTCCGAGCCTTCAAGCCATTACAATCTGCCCTCTATCAAAGTCGCTTAGACACAGAAGTATCACACACAGAAGTAAGTAAAAGAATGATTCTTCAGACTCTCCAGCAGCAGTTAAATACCATTTCCACCTGATCACGTGCTTTCCACGTCATCCAGGCGAATTCATTACAAAATGTAGGGGTCCCTTTACTAGCAAAATAAAAACAGTGAATAATTTTTCATATTATTTTAATATAAATAAGCAAATAAATTATAATATATCTATCGTTTTCCATTATAGGATTGTTGAATTTTTATTAATAATAAATTGGATAGCAATCTAATTAATATCTTGCAAAAATATGATCTTGTTGAGATTTCTTTAGGAAAATGCAATTATAAAACTATTTGTTGTTTATAGCGAGGATCATAGATTGTTAATAGTTAAAACTATTGTTGCTTATAGCGATGATCGTAGTTTGTTAATAGTTAAAACTATTTGCTGTTTATGGGGATGATCATAGTTTGTTAATAGTTAAAACTATTCGTTTATAGCGATGATCGTAGTTTGTTAACAGTTAAAACTATTCGTTGTTTACAGTGATGAACATAGTTTGTTAATAGTTAAAACTATTTGTTGTTTATAGCGATGATCATGTATCATATAAAAAGTTCTAAAGGCCAACTTAAGATTGTATTTAAATTTACAACCCATTCGAAATGTGTTTTATTATAAAAATATATTGAACCAAAATGTATTCGTTATTTAAAAGATCTGTTTGGTGTATGTAAACTTAAAAACAATAAAATATTCTTCATTTTTTAGTACTTAAATTCTAAAATTATTTGAAAGAGATTGGACATAATCTGAAAATTCAGAATATGATTGTGTAATTTTTATTATATGATTTCAAACAGCTTTTCTTCCACAAAAAACCGAGATGCTTTGTCGAAAACAACGAATGTTACATAATTTTGATACGCAGCTGTAGATGACTGACATGTTTTTTTATAAGAATAACTCTATATAATTGCTACCATTTTCACAAAATAAAATAACTGATGAGTTTTTATAATTAGAAAAAAGCCATTGTTAAGCATTAGTATAAATATGGAAATAAATTATAGTTGAGATTACAAATTTTTAGCAAGAAGAAATCCAAGATGTTTCGATTTTCAGCTCTCACTTTATTCGTCCTCACGTCTTGCGTAAGTAAAGTTCTATTATGTAATAATATGAACTGCATTTTCTTCAACGATTTTGCATAATAAAAAATTATTAAGCATATATATTAATTAATGTTAATAATTATGTTTAAATGATAATTTTTCAGAATTTATTTAGTAGGTTAGTTTCCCACTGATTAAGAAGTTAAATTAATTGGATTTATATCAATCGTTTGTTTTTCATTTTAAATTTTCAGAAATTGAAAATGGAGCAACATTTTGTATGTTTATTATTAAAATTTTATCAAACAAATGATGTTATTAAAATATCGTAGTTTAAATTATGTTATAATAATTCTATAATATATATTACTTATTTTTTAATTTATTTGTTAAAGTTATTTTTCATTTTTTTCCCATTTTTTTATGTATTCATTTATTTATTTTTTGAATTATTCACATTTATTTTGAACATATTCTTATTTGTAAAATAGAACAAAAAAATTCAAAATAGGAATTAAGGAATTAAAAAAATATCTTAAAAAGTATTATATTTATTATTTTTTACGAATTATAATCTGTGGATTCATTTATATTTAAATTTTAAAATATCTCAATATTTAAACAAAAAAAATTAAATTATTTAATATAAATTCAATAATTTAATAAATTACATTTTATATCGGGCACATTTTAAATCGATACAATTCATGTTATCGATTAAATAATATAACTTTTACAATCGATTTTTTTATAATTAATCGATATCATAAATTTTACAATTTAAGTAAAGAAATTCAATTATTTTTTTTAATTAACATTGTAAAAGAGAAAGAAAAATATTTCAGATAACTGTCATTTGTATTTGTTGTTTAAAATATTATTTTAAAAGATCATTAATTATTTTTACACTTTTTCCAATATCATATATCTATATTTAGCAATAGAAACAAAAAAAAAATTAAAAACATCATTTTGAAGAAACAGATATTAAAATAAAGTCTAAGCAATATAAAATTTTAAATGATATTATAACAATATTATAATTTTTTGAAATTTAACAAAGATATTGAATTAAAAGTTCAACATCACAGTAAACTATTTTCTAAAATTTATACCATTTCTAAAGAATTTATAGAAAACAAAATGAATTTTAAAATGCAATTTAGAAATCGCAATAATAAAAATTATTTCTTTAAAACATAGTTATTTAATAAAAATCATTAAAATATAATTAAATATAATCGACTAAAATAATATTATTTCAAAATTTATTAGGGACTAAATATAGAAAAACATGAATTTATTATAAAGCAAAATCATTTCCTGACCTAAAATTTATTAAATTCTTGTAAATGTTTGAAATAGTAGCCCATTAATATTTTATGACCAAACGACTGATTTTATTTGCAAAACTTAAAATTTAACAACTATAATTGATTCCTATTTCATAAGAGTTTGAGATAAAATATTCAAAGTATTCCCATTAATCAAATGATAATGAACTTAACTCATCTCTATTCATAAAGGATAGTGGAGTTTAGTTAATAATTTTATCTTCATTTAGTTTAAAATTCTTCTGAATTCCATAAGACAAAGTCATCTACAGAACACCATTTCTAGGTAATGAAAGATTTTTAAAAAATTTATTTTAAAATATTTCCCTTTTAATGTGAAATTGTATAATTTATTTTTTAAAACAATTATAGTTCAAATTGGCAGGGACAGATTTCCAATAATAACTGCCTTATATTATATATCCATACAACCACCAGATAACCCCCAAATCACACAATAATTAGAGTTGAGGCAAGATGTTTATGCACACCTGTGCAACAGTTAACAATTATGCTTGTTTCTCAAAGCAAGTGTTTAATTCACGCTGTCTGACTAATTTCACATCTACTATAAAGGCGACTGCTAGGCCAAGACGTGGACAGGAAAAGTTTTGTGCAAGGAAGTAAAGTAAAGAATTCCAAAAATTTCGTCCAAAGTAAGTTGTCCATGGAAGTTTAGCACCATTGCCACCTTCTCTGTAAGTCTGAAATTATAGACTTACAGAGCAGGTGGCAATGATGCTAAATCTCCTGAATCAAGAACAGGTAATCAGAACAGGGTTGGCTAACTTAATACATCTTTGCTGGTTAAATTAAATTTATATAACAAATTTAGAGATCATATTTGTGATTTCTTTTAAGAGTGACTTGACTAGATGCTTTGATATGTGTGCTCACTGTTGAAGGAACTACTTTACAAGTCGAAATTTTTTATTTCATTGCCCATGATGTATTACAAAATCGTTTTTAACAGAAAGAATAATTGCATGTACATTCGGCTATCAAAAGGAAATAAATAGGTTGAGTAAATTTTAAAAAGAAAGAAATGGATAAAACTGCAGATCAAATAGACTATACTATTTTAACAATTGAACGATGATTAAAACATTTGAAATGCAACTAATACTTGAAATAAAAAGTGAATAAAAAATAACCCCAGAAAGAAAGAGGGGAGTACCCCATAACTTATATCAAAAGAGTCTTGCAGAGAAGTATACTTATTGACACACCATGCCCCTAAATTCAATCAATTGGAATCGTGAAAAAATAAACTGTTAACAAGAGCTTAAATCTTTGAATTTGAAATTTATATTACACCAATAATATATTGAAATGATCTCCAATCGGTTTATTTATTTGTATTATTTCTACTATGTATTTTAACAAAATACTTGCAGCTGGTTAGTAAAATTTTAGAAAGGTCGCTGTTTGTTAGCTGGAGAAAAGCTTAGACACAACATCATTTTGAAGTTGCTATATATTCTTCCCTGTTAAGATGAGATCTCCTTACAGAATTTGGTTTGGAAGGGATATTTTCCACACAGAATTTCCATGGAGATAATTCGAATAATTCGAACTGTCCAAATCGACAAGAATACACTCAGTTAATTTTAAAACAGTATAAACTTAAACCTACTAAATGAATTTATGCTTTCACAGTTTTTATGGTTTTATGGTTTTAGAAAATACACTTAGAGTTGCTGGATGCCAGAATAAACCAAGACATGGACCTACATCTGCTCGCTGGCCTGTATATAACATTGAGGCCTTATTTAGTATTTTCTGGCTTTAAAATTATTACTGGATTTTTTAACAATAATATTGATATGGTTTTATTAGATATATCTATTAGATATTATTGTTAAAATAAACAATTATATTGATTTAGATTTATTAGATTATTTTAACAATAATATTGATATGGATTTATTGGATTATTGGATTATTTTAACAGTAATATTGATATGGATAAATGGGATTATTGGGTTACAACAATAATATTGATATGGATTTATTGTATTATTTTAACAATGTTTATATGGATTTATTGGATTATAACAATAATATTGACATGGATTTATTGAATTATTGTATTATTTTAACATTTATATGGATTTATTGGATTATTGGGTTTGCAACAATAATATTGATATGGATTTATCGTATTATTTTAACAATGTTTATATGGATTTATTGGATTATTGGATTATAACAATAATATTGACATGGATTTATTGAATTATTGTATTATTTTAACATTTATATGGATTTATTGGATTATTGAATTATTTTAAAAATAATGTTGATATGGATGTAGAGTTCAGCCGCTTTTAATAGATTCATCTCGGCCGAGCCCCCAATTTTTGTAGATTTACACCTGTTCCAATAGATTCATCCCGGCCGAACCTACAGTTTTGTTAGACTTCTCTACCAGTCTAACAAAAGCTGGACTTTTGCAGTGGGTGTCTAGGGTATTTGACAGACAAAACGCAGTAACGGGACGTTACTTTAAATAAAGCCATTTAATATTATATTTTACAATGATATTTACTTTAATAAAGGGGTTAAACATATTCTCTCGCTGCTGGACGCAGCCTCCCCAATCGCTCCTGCCAGCGTTCTTACTCCTCTTTCTTCAGCTACGGTTTCCTGTCCCCTTCTCGTGGGGTCAGAGTTCAAAGTTGAATACTCCCCCACGTTGTAAACAGGCTCTGTCAAAGACAAGCAATCGTGAAGTATCGCCGCCTACTGATTACAATACAAACAAATCCTACATGGATTTATTGCATTATTTTAAAAATATGCTTATATATCTTATAGGTGTTAATTGAAGCTCAATTCAGGCCTCGTCCCATTATGCCCCGACCAGGATTTGTCCAACCTCTAATTCCGAGTCTTGATGACATCAAGTTGTGCAGTAATATCGCAAATGGACGTGATTTGCAATTAGTATACAAAGTAAGAAACATTTTTTTGTTTTGTTATTTTTTCTTCTTGCCTCTGTATACGTTTTAAAAATATTCAAGTTAACAGCATTTTAAAATGTGTTATTGTAAATTGTATCTAGAAATTTGATCGAATCTTGCGCATTTGATGCTGTCCTTCCTATATAAGATATTATATAATTCAGAATAAATATATAAGCGAACCAGTATAAGACAGTAGTTCAAATCGCACTTAAGTACGATTTGTAATACAGGCAGTAAAGTAGGACACTTAAAACTGTGCTCTGGACAAAGTTTCTACAAAAGTTTCTACGAATATCATAGATTATTATAGCTTTTATATTAATGCGATAGATAACAAAATCTTGATTATATTCTTTGGTAAAAATTCTCGATCACATTCTTAGGTAACAAATGCGATCCAGTTATAATTTTAATCAATCCTCCAATTTAAAATCGAATAAAGGAGTCGATATAAGGGACAGACAGATAATTTATTTGAAATTAAAAATTAATGGCTAACTCAACAGGACGATTTTGAACAAATTACAAAAATAAATATTTATTTACATAGATAAATAATTTTATAATATTTTATGATTTTTTATAATAGTAGCATTTCTTGTATTTCTTCATATAGCTTCCTCTTCAAACCTGTAAGCCTTACTGCAGATTTGACAATGAAACAACGCAAATTACATCGATGGACGGGCAATTGTGCTGCGACTTGGTTGGAGTTGGACCAACCGGAGTAAATACTTTTATTTTCTCCCTTATACTGTTAAAACATTTCCTGAATTAAATATAATAAATATAAATATTTTAAAATTAAGAAACAGTGCTACGTTGGATTTCAAAACTAAGGGGGATTGGTCAGACATAAACGCAAATAGTTGACAGAATCTGTCTATATATTAATAACCAGTCTATATATCAATGTCTCATATCTATGCTGGGAATGAGTCATTGACATTAGATTGGAATTTTCTCCGTTTTACTCGAAGAACATGCGAATCCTTCGGATACCACTCCTTAAAGTAATTTTTTCCTAATTGTGGTGCCATTGTAGGACAAGTATAGTAGGGCTTCCATGATGCATTCTAGGTAACATTTAGACTAGTTTAACGTGGATTCCAAACTATTAACAAACATCCATCCACCGCCAAAATTCGAGCCTGAAGCCTGTGATACCAAAGGCCAGAGAACTAGCCAATTGGTCCTCAGGTCGCCAATGAAATGGCTTTCTGGCTTACACAATTTTTGGTCCCTTACTGTCGTAGACATGAAACCTTTAGATATGGGATTCAAACTTTTGAAGATACAGACCTTTCGGTTTGTGATTCAAACTAATCACCTTTGGCCGGAAATCCAACGCTGTAATTATCATGTCATTCTGGCTCTGCATTAAGCATTTTACTATCATCATGAAAAAGAAATATAATGAAATTCAAATAAAAAATTTACTTTGATATCTTTTTTCAATACAAAAATTGTTATTTATTTATCATTTATACAACATGAATTTGTTTTTAATTATTATTTTAATGATATTCAACCTTGAAAAAATGGTTCACAAAATATGTAATCCAGTGAAAGCAATCATGGAAGAGCTATACACAATTAAATCTACTTAAAAAAACAGTTTAAATTATGGTAATAATACCTTTGAAAAAATATACCGCCATGAATAATATGTATCTCCAAAAATAAATCATTCCCATAATGGTATTTCATAATAATATTCATTAAATCCATTAAAAATAGGCTTTTCATAAAACAACCATTAAAATTGTCATAAGCATAGAACGGAAGAATTAAAAATGGACCTCCATTGTCGTAATAACTGAGCTAAAACTCTTACTGGTGAATGTTTAGAGATTTACTAATAAAATATTTGGCAGTACAATTCAATATCAGCAAAAGCTTTCCATCAACAAAAGATGATTTTTAAAAATGATTTCTGAAAATAAATTACTCATAAAAATGGACAATTTCCTTATTTTGTTTGGATAATCTCAGATTAATTATGTGTTTCAAAGATAATTATTCTGCAAACGAATTCTGGTTGTATATATGTTCTTTAGTAAAGAATTTATGTAAGGGAAGCAACTTCTAAAGATATAAAAACAAAAACAAAATTATAGAATCTAAAGAATAAATCTTCATCTTTAAAAAAAACCGGAAATGAAGTTCCCTTTCTTCTTAGATGATTTTTTTAAATATGGGTCTGTTATTATGCATCTAAAAATTAATTATAAAATGTAATCTAAAATATTGAAGTTAAAATAATATGTATTTAAGTTTAAAGTAAAAATATATTTTTAGAAAAGTGAAAATCTTTATTTATTTATTTTTTTTGATTTTATGTACCCTTATATTTTCAATTCTCCAAAAAATATTCGTGTTATAATAGATTGTCAACAATTATATTGAAATTGCATGTAATTATCATTTAAAGAAAAAGACATTTGGATGCTTTTATCAAAATGTTTGGCTCTAAAAAAGCAAGTTGAGTGCTTATATAAACAAAATAATATAATCATACGAACGATAACTATGAAAATTCTATAATATGGAGACTAAATAAAGTGCTGCAGGTACAAAATTTCTTAATTGCCAAACTTAGTTCATTCAATAGTTTATTAGCTCAGTATTGATTTAAGCATCAAAATTTCAGACGAAAAAACGATGCTTAAAATATTGTAAATATTCACTACAGATATTTTTTAATAATTGCTTAAAAAATATTGTTGCCGTTGTGTATATCAATAAGCTTCGTGTATACTATGCGTATACGCCGTGTATACTATGTGTAGTTATGCATATCACGCGTAGCTCATCAAAAAATGATGTAGGGAAGATATTACCTTTTGATAGGCCTTTTTATAGGTAACTGTTTTGCATATGCATGAATGAAAACCTGAAAGAGTTCAATATCCATCACGTGGTTGTGGTTTCAAAACGTTTATACATGCTGTTTGAATTTACATCAAGTTTTCCTTTAAAAAATACTCTACTTGCTCAATATTGGCTTAAGTATCAAAATTTCCGACGAAAAAATAATACTTAAAATATTGCAAATATTCATTACAAATGTTTTAAAGTAATTGCTTCAAAAATATTGTTTTCGTGGTAGTATGTCAATGAACCTCGTGTTCCATTTATGCATACCAGGAACAGATCGTCGAATGGTGAAAAAGGCATGATATTGCCATATGGTAGACCTTTTTATAGGTAGCTGTCTCGCATATGCCTACCTGAATCTGAAAAGGTCCTATATGACAAACTGGGTGAATATGCAAAACGTTTATACATGCTGTTTCAATTTCCAGCGAGTCTTCTAAAAAATGGTGATGAAGGGATGATATTGTTTTTGATAGGTCTTTTTATAGGTAACTTTTATAGGTTTTATAGACATATGCTTTTGTGAAAACCTGAAAGAGTCCCAAATAGCAGCCTAATTATGGTTGCAAAATGTTTATACATCTGTTTGAATTTCCATCGAGTCTTCATTTCTGAATGCAATTACAGTTTCGAAACTTGAGACCTCCTGCACTCTGGTTGTTCAAGTTGTCATTTGACAATGATCGATTTTACAAACATTACAAACAATCTTTTTCTTAAAGTTTCAATAAATATTTTCCTTTAGTTTTGCTTTTGTTTTTCAACAGACGAATATAACCAACACGTATTTCTTCTTCTTCTCAGATTTGCAAAAAGGGAACTTGCTTAGTCGGAGGAATTGCTGGAATGGGAAGCAATGGATTTGAGAGCATCTTTGAATAATCTGATGTCAGTAAATCTCCTGATTCGGCGTTGTTAATTTTGGTATGAAAAGGGATATTTTGTGTACATTTTATCACAAAAACTAAATAAATTTATTTTTTCTTTAATACATTTTGAAGGCGTCTATGATTTTTTTTCTCCCTTTATTCAAATCCTTCTATTAGCTCACACTCTCCTTATACATATCTAAATCTAAAACTATATATATCTTGTTCAAATTTTCAATCGTTAATAAAACACTTTTTATTCATCCACTCAAGTTCAAATACATTTTTTTTGAACTTGTAGTGGATGACACTTGATGTTAATAAAGTTTTTTCAAATATTAATTCGTTAGTTAAATTTAATTAATTAATTTTAGTTTTTTTTAGATTTAAGTTGCAAATATCTACCAATAGATGGCGTCAGATAAACTAGTAGTAAAAAGTAGGAATTGACTTAAAATTTTTTTTTTTTTTTTTTTATATTACTTGTTATAATGAAACAAGAAAAGAGTAGGGGAGAAATCAGAAAAAATCACATATAATAAATACTAAACTATTTCTTTCCCTTTGTCCGCAATATGAATAGTAAAATTCTAAACCCGAGTCATTTTCACTAATTAACATAACTATTAGAATATTACAAAAAAAATTATTAAATGTATGTAAAAGTTAATAAAAGTTATAAAATAAAATAGAAGAAAACTATTTTTAGAATAATCAAGTAAAAGAAGTTTCATCCTCTCTATATTTAAATGAATCTACAAATGATTAAAAGCATTTTATTTATGCATTCTTAAATAATAATGGGATTTTTTTTAATTGATTTGAAAAAAATCTAGAGGAATAATTGAGACGGAAAAAAAAGTACTCAACTTAATGCAGATTACATATACTAATAACAAAAATTTGCTTGTGAGTTTTTCCTTCAAAATTATCCACATTTACTTCATTTTCAATTGTAAATAATAAAATATCAAATAAATCTAGCTTTCTTTGGACAATCAGATAAAAAATTAGACTTCTTATTGTTAAAATAATTGTTGTTAACAATCACAAGTTGATTGTTAACAATCATAAACTTTTTAACAATTGGAAAACAATTGTTGTTAACAATGTGGTTTCAATTGTTAAAAAGATTGTTATTTTACCTCTAAATCTTGTTTTCATATGTAAATTCACTTAAAAAAATGAAATAAATATTTTAAAATTGTTAATTTTTAAAGTTTGAAACTGTTCCATTCATTAAATTCTAAGAGAGTTTTATAAATTAGTATTCCCCATACAGAACTGGAATAACAAATTACATGATCGATTGTCAAATGAAAAAAAAACAGAAATAGTAAGTACTCATCTCTCAGTCTGAAGTAGAAATCAACCTCTGACATAACGATGGTAGAAATTCTTCAGCAATTTGAATTACTGTAATTGATATACTAAAAACACAGGTTCGTTCACCCAAGTTAAGCACAACAGGGTGCGGTCAATACTAAGCAGGGTGATGGATTGAGGACACCATGTGCCGATGGCATACCAACTTTGGGGTTTGGAACATCATAATGTAATCACATTGGATTTACAGGGAATTTAATTCAAAGATCGGACAACTTGCAGAAAGAAAAGTTCCCATATTTACTGTGGGAAAAAGCACGATAAACCGTAGACAGGAAAATCTCCTTTTTATTTTACTATGAAAAAAAGATTTTATGAATTCGACAGCCTTCATCCAAAACATGGTATTTTCAAACTGCGGTAAAATCAGGAACCAAAGTTTACTTTCCTACATGAAGATACTATTGTAAAATGATCGACAAGCCTTGTGGGCAGACGCTTATAAAAAGAAAAAAATGCTTTTTGTTTTTATGGAATGTTTTTTTAGTTCTTATCAGAATATACTGCATAGTTATACTGTAATCGTTTATATGCTTTATAAATATTTAATATGATGCTTTTCCATTTTGTATGATTAACTGCGAAATTAGAAATCTTTAACTCTTTGCACTCGAAGCAAAAATTTGTAACTTTTTTAATTTAAATTTTAATTAATTAAAATTTAATTTTAATTTTTTAATTAATTTTTTTTTGTTTATTTTTTTTTATCGAGCTTGAAGACAAATTTTAAATGGCTCCGCTCCGGAGCCCTCTAGTGCAAAGGGTTAATATAATGTCGGACAGGCGTTCCTTTCTATGATCATCATGTTTTGTTCAATTTCTAAATATTTTAAATTTTTTACTGAATAATCTATAAACATTAACAATTTTCTTATAATTACTGCTTTAAATCTTATTCTCTTCTACTGTTTGCATAATAAATAATTACATGTAGTTTGTACAAAAAGTTTAAAAGATAAAATTTAAACGACGTCAACGAATAAAAAGATACTACAAGCAACACTATAATACTTACACTATATACAACATATATTACATCTAACTCTATAAATGATAATAATTAATACATCAGTCCTGTAATAATGGTAAGTAGACTGTTTTTTTAACTTGATTATTTCAAACAAAAACATGCCAAGTTATTATGTTAATATGAAAGAGATCTATTTTTTTAGTAAATCATGTATGAATTATATTTTATGGATGCATTAATGGCAAACGAAATCTTGTGTAAAAGCTGTTACAAGGGATTTAAAATTCAAAATATAGGGACCATAATCTACACTAGTTTCTAATTATTAAAATAAAATCAGAAAAAAATGTGAATGAAGTTTGTTAAAATCATTAAATAAGCACAAAAGGAAAATAATTGCCTTAAACTAATAAACAAAATAGAAACTTACAAAAAAAAATAATTTCTTTGTGCGATTAACTTCAATATACAGTGTGATCACATCTAGCAGATATTCAGAAAATGATAGTTTAATTAACTAAATTGGTAGCAAAGCCCACTGCTGTGTAAATGCAGTTCAAAAATCCGAAAGGTTGCAGGAAGAAATATAAATGCAGCAATACGACTGCCTATAGCATCCCAAACATGGTCAAATGGCTCAAGTCCAAAAAGTGCTAGCCAACATATAATAGTCTCTACACAAATGTAATTAATTCTCCTCCAACTGAGCTTTAAGTTATTTAGCATTATAGTCTTGTAGGATGAAGGAATCACCAAATGCACCTGCGTAAGGATGAATAAAAATATGAATGAACTCAGTCGTAAATGTGCATTTTTGGACGATTTAAAGAAATGCATCCGCTTAAAGAGATACCTTATCACACATAAGTAGAGATAATATTGTATGTCCCGGCTACTGTTAGACCCTGCAATATTCTTGAATCACTTTTCAAGCCGATTTTGGACTTTTAACTGAAATATATGAACCTTCCAATGACTCGAACCGCTATTTTTTGTTCGTGCTGAATTAAACCTTTAATTTCAATTGCTTTGTGCGAAGAATACACACAATTTTACATGTTTTGCACGCAACTTTTATTCGTGAAGTTTTCTATGCACAGTAGTTCTAGATACCAGGCTTCTAATGGCTGATTCAAAAGAATATCTGATGTGAGTATGGAGTTAGCTCTAAATAACAATCACTGTCTTAACCGGATGTAACTTCATGTAGCTGATTTTTCACTTAGAAATACATTCCGCAGTCCATGAATAATCCAAGAACTCACAATCAACCATATTGTTGCATAGTGTCCCATGACTATGTCCCATTTCTATAATGTCATTATATTCTTCAGGTAAATGATGTTAGCTAAACAACGTCTCGAATAAATGATAATATAATAAGATCGATAAATGATGTCTCGAAATATTGCTGTTAGTTTCTACTTCCAGACACTGCAGACGCTAGCTTGCTTTCAGCCATGTTTATAACAATGTTAGAAGATTGCAGTTCTACTAATTTGCATGTCGTGTTTTGATGCAGCATTTCTTTTTATTATACTGTCATTTTTATGAAAATATATTTATATTTTTACTTAATTTTCGGAAACCATTGCGTGAAACATAAATTCATGAATGCATCGACACAAAAATATAAAAAACATCAAATCAAAACATTACAAACACAATAAAGCAAATTAGTTTATGGAACAGATTTCAATTATATAGCTGCAAAAAAAGAATTAAACATTTCCTAAACCTATTCCATTAAGTTCCATTTCGCTTTATTGTTTGATGTATTAGTGATAATTACAAACCGATTTATCACAAACTAAACTTTCTTGACGAATTGTTATACTTATTGAACTAAAATTCTTAATATACAGTCAAATAATCGATAATTACTTCAGATTCACCAATACGAAAATATAATACGATCTAAGAACAATACGAATAAATACTATAAGCTTCGAACAAAAGATTCAGTAAAGCACGTGAACTTATAGAACAGATTTCAGCAGCTCCATTGTGGGAAAGTAGGGACCAGCAAAGGCAAAATTGAGCAGGTGGCACCTCTTTAGGCCAGCTGATGACACACACTAAAGGGGGTGGGGGTTGCAATTTTTAATGATAGGTTATTAGGGAGGAGGTTCCCGGGAGAGACGCATTAACAATGTGATAGATGATTATTGGAGAACTAGGGACTTGGAAAGATTCCTTCTTCAAGATGATACTTCGCTTCAACGGAACTGTTCACCCCAGATATCTTTTTCCCCAAAAATCATAAATCTTGATTGGTTCGATTTTTGACCTCAGAAGGGCAGGAAATTATATGCTTAGAATTATGAAGAAAGGTTGGATGAACTTGAAATTGAATTTTAATTTTTAATAGCTTGGAAGAAAGGTTGAAAAAAAGTCTTTTATAAGTATAAAGTTTTTAGAATTTTATACTGATTTTAATAAGACAGCTGACTTACTACTTACAAAAGGTAATTAAATTTACATTGAGTAAGTCACGTTAATGATACCATTTGTTTTTAGATTAGAAAGGATTATGATTATGTTTGTTATATAAGAAAAATGTTTAAATTCGTTTTGGATAAATAAAAGTTCCAATAGACTTAGACTTAGTTAGATAAAGTTAAAAATATTCGTATGCAATGGTGTATGTTAATGCAAGTATTCAAAGTATTTTGTTATTATTTTTGTTTTCATAACCTGGTGACAGTTTTATTACTATTTTAAAATCAATGACTTCGAATCCATTGGCTTTAATTTATGAAAGACAAAATAGAGAAATATAAAGCAAAATCATTTTTAGCAGCAATAAAATTAATTTATGGAGCATAACATATTATTCCATTAAGCAATTTTATAGATATAATTTTCTATTGTTGGTAGCTTATTATATTTCGTGGGTTGTTATTCTAAATAAGCTCCATAAAAACATGTGGTGTTTCACAGCAACACCAAATTCTGGGATTGAAATTTCCTTATTTTCTTAAAAGTTGAAATTTCCGGACTTGGTTGCAAAACCTTGACATCATACCATAAAAAGGAATTTATTCCATCTTCTTAATTTACGTCAATTTTGAATTTAAATATAAATAACTTTTCATGACAATAATAAATCTGTAAAAAAATAGACTACTTTAAATGGATTTTATTTAAACATTCTGTTTTGTCTGTTTGTCAAGTTTAACCACAGGGAAACTTCAAGTTGGAAAAAAATAAGGGATTCATTTTCATGATACTTTAAATATTCATATTAGAACTTTTTGTTAAAGTAGCATTTGTAAATAGCGTTATTTACAAATGTTATTTAATTAATAAATTATCTCGTTATTTGCAGGTGTTACTTTAATAGCGTTATTTACGTTACGTAAGTTTAATAAAGTTATTTACGTTATTATTTACATTAAGTTACTTAAATAACATTATTTACAAATGTTACTTTAAGGAAGAGTACTAATATAAATATTTAAAGTATCATGAAAATGAATCCCTTATTTTTTTTTTTTCAAACTTGGAGTTTCCTGTTGGTTAAAAATATGACAAACAAACAAAATTGAATGTTTTCTTATCTATGGAAGCTGGCCCATGCCATCAGAAAGTTCATTTACGAGTTCATTTATTTCTTCCATAATGGTACAGCATCATTATTGATCAATATTTTCATTTTTAATTATTTTAACATAACTATTTTAAAAATTTTGACAAATAAAATCATATTCGAATAACCAAAAGTCTATATAAAATATATAAAAAAATTTCTTTGACATTTTTATCTCAAATTACATCATGTTTTTACTTTAATTAAATATGCCTTTAGTATTTACAAAACGTAAAGGGAAAAAAATAAATAAATAAATGACAAGAATTCTCTTTAAACTAAACGTTTTTGGCAACTCGAGCAATGGATGATGTACGCGGATCCAAATTTTTTCAATCACCGTGATAACAGCTAATTAGAGTACGGAGGACGAGCACTAATCGCTAATGGTGAATGGCCTCAAACACGCAATCCGGCTCCATCCTTGAAATTTGTCAAAATCGGTGACGACAAAGGATTCAATATAAACGTGTGTAAATTCATTGAACGAACAAGTACTCTATTAATTGCACTTTTAAAATTTCCATCACGTTCAGAGACTGCTTTTGGTGGAAAAAAAAGTGATAACAAAACCCAGCAAAAGGACCCACTGCCAACAAAATACGTTGTTTCGGTGATTGCAACCCACCAATCACTGCTCGGCGAAAATTAGTCTAGCGTGTTTGGGCACTGGGTACCCGTAAATGTGTTAACAAACCTTTTTATGAGATTAGAATATTAATTCCTTATAAATATTTTTTTATGCGTACGTATCTGTACCCTAAAACGTGAAGTAAACAGTCTTTTTTTTTGTCAGCACTATAATCAACATCTTTATCTAAGTTATCGTCCAGTATTTGAACACCTCTGTAATTTAGATAATTGTGTCTCAGTAGGTAAGATGATCCATAAATTATAAGATCACAAAATAACGAAATTTTTGGTGTTGTTATTCTTCCTTTCCAATATGTTTATTTATTACCTAGAAATATTTATGAAATCAACAGCAATTTTTAAACTTTAATAAAATGCACTAATCTATCTTCTTATAACATTATCTTTAAATAAATTTAAAGATAAGAAGGTAACTGATAAGAAGGAAACTGATCCCTCCATTTTAAGATGAGAAAGAAACTGATCCACATTGAAGGAAAATTATGAAAAGTACCTCGCTGCTAACTCATTAGTGAAATATTTAACGAAGGTGTATGTTGTACAATATTATTAGCAGTTAAATTCAGCGTAGTATATCTCCAGACCTTATAAAAGAATAAAATTAAAGCTGCTCATATCTAAAAAAATAATTACAATCACATCATTGCCATAAAAGTTAGCTATTTATTACGAAACTTGTCATGAAGGTTTGAGTCAAGCAGTACAATTAAGCTAGTTACAAGCCATAAAAATTGGTTCACTAAGTAAGAGCTATCGAACTGCTATGAAACTTATCATGTAGGTCTGAGTCAAGCAGTACAATTAAGCCGGTTACAAGCCATAAAAATTAGTTCGCCAAATAGGAACCACTGCACAGCTACGAAACTTACTATGAAGGTTTGAATCAAACATTATAATCAATCTAGTTACAAGCCAGCAAATTAAACTGCAACATGATTGCACATTACCTAAGGACAGTAGCAAGCGTTGATGTAAGTCTTCTGTACCATAAGAATAATCACCATGCAACAAATGGACAATTCAAACAGTCCTTTTTAATTTGTATAAAATTCCCTATGGTGCTTACAGTTTAAGTTTGATTCTCTAATTTTTATGACAATGATTAAATTTAAATTTCAAAAACTCTATCACTTAAATTATTGGACCCAATATTATATTCTTTGACAACGAAATCCATAAAAGATTAAAAAATCATATTTAATTACTTAAACGGCAACTATTTGAATTAATTAATTTTTATGTAACTTCCGGTATGTAACTTCAAAATAGTACTCAATTTTATACCATTTTCCAACAATTTTATTGTTATACGTGCAATAGCAGTAGCACGCCATATTAAGTGCAATATTGTTACACACACGATCTTTACTGTAACGCTGTAAGAAATAAAGTAATAAATTGATACCAGTTCTTCTATATTAATTTTCGAAACAATTGCAGCAGTCAATTGAATTTTTAAAGGGATTGGTATTTCTATTCTAACTGATAGTTCTTTTAACTTTATTAAAAAAATATAAAATCGGACAACAATATGGTATATGCTTCTTTTATATTATATTTATTACTATTTTTACTTCATGATAAACACCTAGTAGTTAAATATAAAATTTATGACTCCGCTAAAGGTTAAAAAAGCTAAAGGTGTTATTTATGTCAAGCGTTTATTTTTCTGCCTGTTAAAAAGGGTCCTCTATTTTAAGAACACTCTGTAAAATACTTTTATTTGCAGCAAATTTTATATATTCATAAATGAATGTTTATAAAATGAAAATACCTAAATGAAATACGTTTGTTAAAGATTGGGTATGTAACTCATAGAATCAATGGCTAATAATACAAACTAACCAGCTCCCCGGCACTGTGTTGGACCTGGGAGTCCATGTTGGACCATGGCCATCTGCTTACTGGTAGATTCCGATACAGGAGATGTTTTCTTTATACAGGGTAAGGTTGTCAGCCGTATGCCCAATAGTCATATTAGAGCAGATCTACCGCTACTATCTAGCGGCTTAAAATGGATTCCGAACCACTACAAAGCATTCATGGCATCGCTGGGACTCAAATTTGTAATCTGTGGCACAGAGCGTCAGAGATAAAGTCACTGGGCCCATCAGACCCAACAATACAATCTACCAATTTTATAAATGTTTTGTAAACCAAATACAACTGCGACTGGTTTGAGATATCGGGATAAGATCCTTGATCTATATGTCCGCCCAAATGCCGGTGTAATTGGCAATTTTTTCATTTTGACGGATGATAATGCACGACCTCACCGAGCAAATGGAATGACTTGCTTGATCTCCAGAGCTGAATCCAATAGAGCATCTTTGGGACTATCTTGGTAGACATGCTGCTGCTTTAAGTCCTCCTCCAAGGTCTTTAGGAGAGCTGGAACAAGGCTTATTCCGTGTCTGGTCTTCGCTTCCCATTTCGGTAATAGACAACTTAATTGACAGCATGGAAAGTCGATGCCGCCAATGCATTCAAGCTAGGGGTGGGCATATCCCTTATTAAAATTTATTTTTGGTATATTTCTATGACATTTTACCACACAAAACTGCGATTATAATTTTTTCCAATAATGGACTTTTCCAGCGAGATTGCTTTTTTTTTTTTGTAAATCATTTTTGCGTTTTTCTTTTGTAAACTTCTGTGTTGCAGTCAATACATAACTGTTTTGTGCACATGCCATACAAATTTGGTGTTTCTACATTCTTTCATTTGCAAATTAGGCGCAAAAAACCGGTTGTTCTTTAACTTTTGGAGGCCAGTGTACTTTAAACAATATTCATGTATTTATATCAAACATTTTTTTTTTTTTTTTTTTTTTTTTTTTTTTTTTTTTGCATATTAAAATGGGTCCTCTACTTTAAAAACAATCTGTAAAATACTTTTATTTACAGAAAATTTTATGCATTCATAAATTTTTATAAAATTAAAGTACCTAAATGAAATTTGTTAAAGATTTGTTATATAACTCATAGAATCAATGGCTAATAACAGGAACTAAAAATTTTCTAAATATTTTTATGAACAAAACACAAAACAGCTAAATTTGATAAATTAATAATTTAATAACCAACTAATTAAAATGATTATTAATAATCATTATATAACTATGTACGTATCATTTTAAAGCCAACATAACAAGCTCCTATCATCCACAAATTACATTTAACAGTACTTCTCATATTTTCATCCAATTTTCAATAACGTTGATAAATTATCATGCATCTCATTTATATGACATCTCATATCGGTATTATAATTATGCCAAACATTAGCTTTAAATTGTCAGATGTACGTAACACATCTATATAGATTTTCGATGAAGATAATTCTAAACAAATTATGCGAAATCTTAGCAGATTCCTGTATTGAGAGCAAACAAATTGGAAAAGATAATGAATAAACAGAAAAATTCAAAGAAGAAAAAAACAAGATTAAATTGTGCCACAAACAACATTAAACAACATTCATTTATTTATGACGAACATAAAAATGGGTCCTGTGCTTTGAAAACAATCTATAAATACTTTTATTTGTAGAAAATTTTATGTATTCATAAATCAATGTTTATAAAATGAAAATACCTAAATGAAATTCGTTAAAGATTTGGTATACAACTCATATAATAAATGACTAATAACACATAATTAATTAAAAATTTTATAAATATTTTTATGAACAAGATACAAAATTGGTATTTTGATAAATTAATAATTTAATAACAAACTAAATAAAAGGATTATTAATAATCATTATATAACTATGTACCATCATTTTAAAGCCAACATAATAACCTTTCATCCACAAATTATATCTAACAGGGCTACACGTATTTCTTTCCAATATTCAATAACGCAGATATCATGCGCCCCACCTATATGACATTTAATATCGATATTATAATTATGTCAAACAATAGCTTTAATTTGTCAGATGCACGTAACAGATCTATATAAATTTTTGATGAAGATAATTCTAAGCAAATTATGCGAAAACTTAGCAGATTTTAAACAAATTGGAAAATATAAGGTGAAAACAGCAAAATTCAAAGACGAAAGAAAACAACATTAAATTGTGCTTCAAACAACATTAAACTACACTAAACAACATTAAATCGATAGAAAATCTCATTAAAATACTACAATTTGAATGTGAAATGTTCTTTATATCAAATAAAGCGTGACAGATATCCATTAAATGAGACTCATAAAAATGTGAAATACTTAATATTTCAAAATAAAACAATTGCTCCATTTGCCTTAAATACAAATTGAAGTTTCGTTGCTAGAAAATAAAAAGAACTATCTCTATACGGCTGATAATTACCAATTAATTTAATTGATAATGCAATAAAAATTTTGGGTAAGAAGAATTTTTTTTTTTTTTTTTTTGTATGGAAAAATGCTCTGATTATGATTTGAACATTGTAAGGACAAAACATGTAATAGTTGCTTAAGACAATTAAGTAATTCAATATGTATTAAATGCTGCTATGATAATATTTTTAGCATATTTTACTATGAACCCAATTATGTGTTGTAAAAAAGTACTTATTTTATTGTAAAAATAATACTAAATGAAAAAAAATAACCATTTGTTTTGTATATTTCTTAATGTGACAATAAAAATGCAATTAAGAGAAATCTTATAAATATTTAATGCTAATTGCTTTTTTATGTGTGACAATTTTTTACTACTGCCTAAAGTAAGAAAAATTAATATTTTGATAGTTGGAGATTTATTCCTTAATTAATTAAAAATATATTCTGCACATAAATTTTATTTCAAAATTAAAATGAGATTTTTTAAGAAAAGCAAAAAAAAATTAAGGTTGCTATCAGGTATTTTGTTCTTGCATATAATTCTAAATTTTATGAGTAACTTCTGTATCGGCCCATCAGATTAAGCAGTTTTTTTATATGTTATTGGTAATTTTTATTTTCACATTATCATTTGTCCTCTTAATTTCCTGAGTCTAATACTATGATTGATTTTAATTAATAATTTCATAATTTAATCTTCAGTGTCTTATTTGAAATATCTTTATTTACTATGCTTTAAGAGGTAGGTATGTATAGATAAATGTATAGATAAGGGAATACATTTTACTTTGTTATCTATTTTCATTCTCTTAAAGACTGCAGATTTCATGTTAGCTGGGGCTGGATTTTTTTATTTTATTTTGTTTTCAACAGAAGGCAGTAAGACAAATAAATTTGAAAATCACTGATTTAAACAGGAATATTTTTCAAACTTTGATATATAGCTTTATTCATATTTATATATTTCGATTTAAACTGATTTCTGATGTTGCTTTATATTTCTCGTGCTAGTCATTTAAGAGAAAAAAATTTAGCTCATATATATATATATTATTTTTTTTTCAAATTTCATATCTCATCATTAATATTATTTCCACCCATAAATGAATTTCTTTTCAAAAGTAAATAAATAACTCTGGTTACAATTAATCTTACTCCTGGGAGGTCAGTGAATGCCCAAGAAAAAGCCTTTAAAATTAATAACTTTATAAAGCCCTACATCATTCAAAACGTTCCGATGAACGATGAAATGCTGCAGCATGGTTCAACTCTATTAACCTCGCACGGTTACAATTAGAGGATTACTTTTTATCACTCGCGCACTTTCGACAAGGAAATTTCGGCGATGAAAAATAATAAGATATGGTAAGATTTTTCTAAATGATGACGAATGTTGGTAAATAAAAATTTGAAAAACTGGCCTAAAAGAACCTAAAACTGGAATAGGGGATTTGAATTGAATTATAGCCCTAAGAAGTGCAACAAAGGAAGCTATATTTTTTATTTAAATATGCATATTTATTTATGTATGTAAAATGTTACAAATGTATTTATGTATTTATGTAATTTTATATATATTCTGTATTTTATATGCATATTTAAAAGCAAAGCAACAAAGAGGTTTCTTAAAAACTGGACGGTAAATATATTCGAACTTATATTAAATTAAATTTTATAAATAAATAATGTTGCAAATAAAAATTTGAATAAATAATAAATAATTTTTCAAATAAATGTTTGAATAAATGATAATTAATTATAATAAATAATTTTGCAAATAAAAATTTGAATACAAAGTAAATAATTATAATAAATAATTTTGCAAATAAAAATTTGAATAAATAATAAATAATTTTTCAAATAAAAGTTTGAATAAATGATAATTAATTATAATAAATAATTTTGTAAATAAAAATTTGAATAAATTATGAATAATTATAATAAATAATTTTGCAAATAAAAATTTGAATACAAAATAAATAATTATAATAAATACATTTACGAATAAAAATTTGAATAAATGATAAATAATTTTGGAAATAAAAATTTGAAAAACTGGCCTAAAAACCTAAAACCGGAATAAGGGATTGTGATTGAATTAATATAACTCTAAGAAATGCTCCTATTTAGAAACAACACAGAGGTTTCTTAAAATCTGGACCATAAATGTTTTCGAACTCATTATTTATTAATACTAATAAAATATATTAAAATTAAATTTGGTATCGCAAATTGAAAAGGATAACAATTTATAATTAATTACCAAATAAGTTTTTTTTTCTTAAGTAGAAAGGAATTATCAGAAATTGAGTTGAGTTTGAGTAATAATATTGATTTCTCATACTTTGCATAACATATCTGGATTTATTTGTTCAAATAATTTGTAGCTCTTAAAATAGTATAGATTGAATTATTATATGAAAAATAAGTATTTAGAATATCGAAAGAAAAAATACAGATATAAGAATGTTTTTTTAAAAATTTATTAAATGTTAAGTTAGACCAGTGGTTACCAAACTTTTTGAAGTCAGATCACATTTAAAATCCTACAAATAATTGTAGGCCCACTATATACAAAATTTTAAGAAAAATATGTTATAATAATTGTCAAATATTAAAGAAAAAAAAGAAATAAAATGAATTGTACCTTAAGTTTATTTATTCTTGTGTTTAAGAGAAACGTGATCCTGAAGTGTCCTATCGATTTCTTCAATGTTTGATATACACTGAAGTGACAAAAGTCATGGGATAGCAATATGCAAATTTTCAGATGGCAGTAGCATCGCGTAGAACAGGTATAAATGCGCAGAGCTTTCATTTCTGTTCAAGTTATTCATGTGAAGAGGTTTTGACGTGATGATGACCGCACGACGGGAATTAACAGACTTTGAACGCGGAATGTTAATTGGAGCTAGACGCCATTGCGGAAATCGTTAGGGAATTCAACATTCCCAGATCCACTGTGTCTAGAGTGTGCCGAGAGTATGAAATTTCAGGCATAACATCCCACCATGGACAGCGCAGTGGTCGACCGCCTGCACTTAACGACCGAGACCGGCGACGTCTGCAAAGAGTCGTAAATTCTAACAGACAAGCAACACTGCGTCTAATAACCGCAGAAATCAATGTGGGACGTGCAAGGTACTTGTCTGTTAGAACTGTGCGGAGAAATTTGACTTTCTTGGGCTATTCCAGCAGAAGACCGACTCGAGTGCCTTTACTGACAGAACGACATCGCTTGCAGCGACTCTCGTGGGCACGTGAGCATATCGGTTGGTCCCTAGATGAATGGAAAACCGTGGCCTGGTCCGATGAGTCACGATTTCAGTTGGTAAGAGCTGATGGTAGGGTTTGAGTGTGGCGCAGACCCCACGAAGCCATGGATAAAAACTGTCAGCAAGGCACTGTTCAAGCTGGTGGTGGCTCCGTAATGGTGTGGGCTGTTTTTTCATGGCATGGACTTGGTCCTCTGGTTCGACTGGACCGAACATTGACTGGAAATGCTTATGTTCAGCTACTTGGAGATCACTTGCCGCCATTCATGGACTTCATGTACCCAAACAACGATGGGATTTTTATGGATGACAATGCGCCATGTCACCGGGCCACAACTGTTCGCGATTGGTTTGAAGAACATTCTGGACAATTCCAACGAATGATCTGGCCACCTAGATCGCCCGACATGAATCCCATCGAGCATTTATGGGACATCATCTAGAGGTCTGTTCGTGCCCAAAATCCTGCACCATCAACGCTTTCACAATTATCTATCGAGACAGCATGGCTCAATATTCCTGCAGAAGACTTCCAACGACTTGTTGAGCCCATTCCACGTCGAGTTGCTGCACTTCGCCGGGCGAAAGGAGGGCCGACACGATATTAAGAGGTATCCCATGACTTTTGTCACTTCAGTGTATATTTAAAAAAATAAGCTGTCATTTCCTCGTCAATACATTGAAGATGTTCTCTTTTTTTAAACCTAATTGTGGTGAAGGTAGAACATTCTAGTTCACATTGATCTTGAAAATTGTAGTAAAAATTTTGAAACTTTTTCATATATTGACACACATTCTTCTTTTAAAGAAGGCGTCAAGAGACAATTCCTTATGTTTAATTATCAATCCAGGATCAGTGGATATAATTACTAGTTCTTTTTCTTCAGTCAGATTTAATTTATTAACTCCATTACTTACAGACGGTGTAGCCTCACAAGCTGTAATAGAAATCTTTTTAACGATGAAAATCACATAGACACTAACACTTCTAGTAGCCAACCATGGAAATTACATTCCTTGTTTCACTGAAACATTCTTTGGTGCATTATTGCTATTTGGCGACTTTTTAAGTGAATAAAAGAAGAAAAAAAGCAATCAAGTCTTTAATGGGAAAACTGACAAGATAAAAAGTAACTATATTTATTTTTATATAACACATATTTCTTGGAATACCACAGGGCGCACATGGAAATCTTTTAGGGTACCATTAGAAAGCTCCCTTTGAGAACCACTCAGTAAGACATTATCATCATAGAGAAAATATTATAGAAATGGAATATACATAAAAAAGAAAGAAATTTTATGTAATGAATGTAAAATACATAATATTATTTCTTATAAAAGCTAAAGATATGCATCATATAGATTTATTGTGTTTCATTATAATGATCCCTAACCATATTTATTTTTCAGATTCCGTATTTATCTAACTGAATTTGCAGAACTAGAATATAACATATTTAAAGTGAGAAAGTATCTTAAATCGAATTTGCTTCTATGTGCTAAAGTATACGCCTTTACGCGCACGTTTTGCTTTTAAAAAACTGGGTAAGTTTTGTATGTCGATACATATTTTTCATTGTTTTTTTTTTATTTCTTGAGAAACAGTATTTTAAATAATTCTAGAAGTGTGACATTAGTGGCTATATAATACAGAGAACAGCTTTAGATTAGAATACAGTTCTAGAATCTTTCAGTTAAGAAAAATTAGACATTTATCACAAAAATTTCTGCGACTAGCCCATTGATATTTGTTTTCTCGGGTATTCTTTCAACTACTTATATGTGAAATTTGAAAGATATTGAAATAGGAGAACTTAGAAAAAAATATACTGTTGAATTTATTCCCTCTAAACTTAGAATATTCTTTAGAATACTCTTCCAAGATCTATCAACTCTGGAAATATATTGCTGGTTTTGACCAAGATGCATGGCCGTTTTTGTCTAATATCATTAGAAGTTCTCTGAAAGTAGTTACCAATACCTGATCAACTTATTATTTAACATTTGAAAAATCTAAATCCATTATAAAATTCAGCAGCAAATAACATATTACGAAAAACTTTACAACTTATACGCTTAGTAATTCATTACTTTTACCATCTAAATTTAGTTGTACACTTCAGTGTATTCCAAAAATTACTTTATTGCAGTGTTCATACAGTATTCAATAACTTCTTAAGAAGAAGAAAAGAAAAACATTCTTTATCCTTATAATAATAAGCATTCCTTATCCTTATTATTATAAAATTCAGCAACAAATAGTGTCTACGAAACACTTTACAATTTATACGCTTAGTAATTCATTGCTTTTACTATTTAAAATTTCTTTGTACAATTCAGAGTCTTCCAAAAATTACTTTTTAACACTGTTCATACAGTAACCAATACATTCTTAAGAAAATAAAAGGCATTCGTTATCGGTTTCCGATACAAAATCTAATCGCTATCCTTTGCAAAAGACCAGTTCCTTACAAATCTCCTTTGGAATCGTGACTTTATTCATTTTACCAGCAATCCCCTAAAAGGAACCCCCCAATCACTTCATCAAAATCCATCTTCGGGCACCATTTTTCTTCGTTTGGGACGCCATCGAGGAAGATTAGGTCCTCGTCGGCATCCATCCTGAAAGGCAGAACCCCAACCGCAGACATTGATCACACACTCTTCAATCACTGGAAAGAGGCGTAGAGTTCCCGGTGAGGCATTCCGATCCGGTGCTGGCTTGACATCAAGTGGGATTTAACTGGATTACAAGTGTTTCTGCTGAGTGTCATATAAATGTCTGCTGCTGATGGATAAGGTGGCTCCTTCCCTTCCTTTCTTTCTTTCTTCTGAAACAGCAGATAGTGGACGTCGAGGAATGTGTCCAATGCCTTCCTTTCACAGTTCCCAACAATGATTTTCATGAACAGCTCCAGCTGGTTTGAATAAAGCAGTTGAATGGCTTACCGAAAAGCAATGGTGATTTTATCAGTTGGCATTTCCGCCACGAATTCTAACTATAACTGCTATAAATCATAAAAATACCTGAGAATTTATCTTTGTATTAATTATCAAGGTTCTCAATCTATTGTTAACCAATAAGGGATCAATCTTTTTATCCACTGGAAGGAAATAAATGAAATTTAATTTTTCTACTTATAAGAGTTATTGCCAAGAATTATTGTTATATTCTCTTATGAGTTACAGTTTTGTTCTGTTTTGCTGTTTTGTATTCCATCTTTATGCTTCAATCTCGTGCATCTATGATGCATGGGAGCCAATGATGTTAAATCAAGTGCTTCTGCAATAAAAAAAGACTTATAAGGGTCTAATTAAAAGAAGAAAATTGAAAAAAGACTTTTATGCGTGTTGCAAAATGTTGCAACACGCAACATCAATCCAAAATGAAACAAAAGGATTTATCTGATACATGAAATTTTTAAATCTATGTTATTTAAAGGCACTTTATATTTTATGGGTGTATTTAAACTTTGGTAAAATAAAAACATGGTTTCATAAAATTGAAAATTGGAACTAGAATATATGACAATAACTCAAAAGTCAGGGAAAAAAATTTCTCAAATGGTCTAAAAATGAAAGACAAATCGTTATGAGAAATTATCGTGCGAGATCAAATCAATTTTTTTTCTCGAATTCGGGGAAGCTTCTTCTATGTCACGCAATCAAAGAAATTTTAAAAATATATCATATATAACAGATTATGTAGTGTTGCGTTTTCTCAATGTCAATCTTAAAAGGAATAAGAAGGATCAATCCATAAAATAATATGAATTTCTGAAGCATATTATTATCTAATTTTCATAAATCATAACCAATTGCTACTATGTTTTCATTCAATGTTTGGTTTGCGACAAAAATAAGCATCTTTGGCATGAGAATAGTTATAATAAAGCTAAATAACATTTCACTCAATTTCAGGAACTGTCATTTCGGAAAGGATGTTGAAATAACTTTTATATAACTATCGGACTAAATGTAATGAAATAGGGCCTGACAGCCTAGTGACTAACGCTCGGTGCCGCTGGTTTGTGGTTCGAATCCCGGAGTGGCAATTGCTGCTTCTAGGGGTTCGGAATCTACTGTAAACTGCAGACTCCAGTCCAAAATGACTGTAGAAGCGCTGGGCGTAATGCTGACAACCCTACCCCCTAAAAGATAACATCTCTTGTCTGAAATCTGTCAATAGCCAGACGGCCTTGGCCCACCATAGGACTGTTGTGTCAATATAGAAGAAGAAATTTAATAAAATAGATAGATAAAATGCGTTCCCGTTTGTTGCAAAATGAATCCAGATGTTGATGATGAATGTCTTGCATTTTTTCCTGAATATTTGACATAATACTGAAAAGACTTTTTTGAAATATCAGCATTAAGTATCTCCTCTAAATATGCTGTAGGTCCCGGTCTATTTAGAAAAATTACCATAGAGCGACAAACCAAACCAAACGGAACCTCTAAATATGGGTGTCAGTTTGAGCATTAACCACAATATTAAACTATTTTTACCACACGAATATGTTAAATATTTCATTTCATATTGATCTGTTTTATTATCCTTAAAACAATAGCCAGTTTAACAACTCTTTTTTAATAGTGCTTTTATTGATGAGCCTTTATGCATTACTATCAGCGCTTAGAGATTATTTAAGCTACTATGAATGATATATCATAGAATCGAAATACATAACACAAGAATAATATGTTTAATGATATGCAGAATAATATTTTACCTCAAATAAAAATAAAGTCAATTTGTTGCCTTGTCATCCATCATTACACAAACAAATTTTAAACGACGAAAAAGTATCTTCTTGACTGAATAAAATTTCTTTAAAAAAAATTAAACCATCCATTTGAAGAATCATTAATCTGTTTACAAAATGACAAACTTCTTCAATTAACTAACGTCGTAACCGGATTCAATTCCAGAACCAGCATCCTCACTCACTCCAAAATAAACAACTTTTCACGCAAAATAGCATTCATTTTATCGCAAACTAGGAAACACAAATCACAATCGGATGCCACGGAGGTCAGGAAGCTCTTGCAGCAAAATGGCAAAACAGCTACTACAACTTCATTAATCAAATCGGGCATATTAACTAAGTTCCAAAGTTTCCCGCCTTTGAACTTGCAGATCCTCCGGAAACGCAAACCCAGGAACGATGAAGGGCGAGGTCGATTTACATTTAAATGAAATAGTTATTAATCAAAGCAGAATTATTTATCTTCGCTATTCTTGGAGCACTAGGAGAAAAAGAAGAGAATTTTTTTTCTCTATAAAGAATAAAATAATACTTAATAAATTTCTTTCTTTCAAAGACACTTTGCGTTCACTTTTGGGTACTGGAAAATCCTACATCGGCGTCAAGTATCTGGCAGATTAATATTTGGTGCGAAGTTTCCAATAAAAGGCTGATTGACTTGTATTTCACAAGGCACGCTAACTGAATCACGATAACTATATATAGAGCTTCTGTAGAAAGTCACATTCGATTTCATTGGGAAATTATCATAGCTTCAAGTACAAAACGTAGGGTTCCAACATGATGGTGCCCCTTCCCGTCATCTGGTGGAGAAATTCTACATTAATTGACTAGTATAAAATAGATCACGCTACGGAGTTGAAAGGTTTAGATCAACACAATCGTCACATGATCATAGAAATCACGTGACTTTTAAAACCATCACTGTCGGGAATGACATGATGGCTTTGTCACATGGTCACTCTACCATTAATTTGTACAAGCTGGTCCCTTTTGCTTATTTGCAAAACACCCAACATCATGCATTAATTAATTGTTTTTTGTGTCAGACAAATTAATTCAAATATATTTTTGTACTTAATGATTACATAGTGAACCATGATCCAATAGAAAAATACTAACTTCTTAACAATATTATTAGTATCATTAAAAATGTCATTATCATTAAGTTCTAAGTTCATAAAAAATAACTTTAAAAGAATAAATTCAGGAGTTTGAAAAATAAGTTACTATTATTTAAAAGCAATTAATTTATTTAAATGTCATAATGAGTTTTTATTGTGATTGATATAATCTAGGCGGCCTGATGGCCAATTGGCTAGCGCTCTGGTCATTGGTATCGCAGGTTTCAGGTTCGAATCCTGGTAGCAATCCTATAAGCAATTTCTCCGTGTAGCGCATGACTATGTATTGACTGATGTAGCGCCAACATTATTAGGCGAACCGGCCTTGAAGAATTGAGTTATGAATTATGGCGTATAAGTTATTGCAGAGGCACCCACAGAAGTTTGGAGTGTGCTTTTGTTGCCGAGCAATGATTGGTCAAGCCCCTTTTTCTTAGATGGATTTTTCCGCAGAGAGTAGAAGTGTGTTCCAGTTCGAGTGTGGCAGTGTACCACTGCGCATGTAGAGCTATAAAATATAGCTAATATATTTTATTTTTTGTTTGTTTTTTTTGTAAATATTATGCTTAATTTTATTTGCATCTTAAAAATAATTATGCTTATTTAAAATTTAAATAAACATAAACTGGCCCCAGAAAATTTTTTAAATTTATTTCTGGGGTCAGTCTCATATCTGTCATAACAGACACCACAACTATTTTACTATACCTAGATAACGACACTATCTGTCGATATCCCACAACTAATGAAGGCGGAGAAGGAATTTAGTGGGTACCTTGTATATTAAATTTACTTATGATGAATTACGTTTGATAGCTTGTATGGTAGCTTTCGATTTAAAATATTATTGTATGAAATTTCAAATTATAAAATTTCATATGGATGTATTGAGGCTGTATGGTATTTCAATTTAATGTAAAATGACTAGGTACGATTCTACATGGATATTAGAAAATTTATAAATACTTTTTCTGGAGCCCATAAAATTTCAAAAGCAAGATCATTGTATAGAAGGTATATTGAAAACGGTATAAGCCTTTGTTTTTGAAATTTTTTAAGTAATGAAATTTTATTATTAAAATATACATATAAATATAAAGCAAAATTTTATTATTTAGTATTTAAAATTTTTAGTTTTTTAAACAAGATATAATATTTATTTTCTGGAACAAAAACTTTGCATTTAATTTAATGCTTAACACAAAAGCACAGAATTTTTAAAAGAAATATTTTCAATATATTCTATGAATTCAATGAATTCTATAGTAAACATATAATTTGCAGTTAAATCATAACGTATTTCCCTTTCTACTTGATAAACTATTACGGATTTACTCTTCAAAAATCTATTCATTATTTTAACAATCTACTTACTTCACAGCCATAGGATTTAATAATTAATTTTTTTTTAAAGTTCTGTAATTATTTAAGGCACTACAAGTTTTCACCAATTTCAAAATACATTTGAAAGGTATTATTAAAAAAAACATACAAATAATAATATGCGAGGAAAAAATATCATTATTTTTTCTTTACTATTGTTATTATTTAATACTAAATAAATAACATAGTTTTGAGAATACATAATTTCTATTCAATGAATGAGAGGAATGTAGAATGCCATTTTAACATTTTGTAGAATATTATTATTTTCAAATGCAAGAAACAGAAACTTTGATCTTTGGTTATTTACCCATTAGAATGGCAGAAATGTAGCATATTCAACGTCACAAAAAATGCATCGCAGGAGATATGCTACTCTGCACCCATGCTTGATCACCACAGTTTGGCACAAACTCACTGAGGTAATGTCGGGATCCACCCTTTTATTGAATGCAGAGGAAGAACATTCCGCATTTTTTCAATTCCTTCTATTAGCTGACACTCTCCCTATATATATCTTGTTCAAATTTTCAATCTTTCATAAAATACTCTTTATTCATCCACTCAAGATCAAATACTTTTTTTTTTGAACTCGTAGTGGATGGCACTTGATGTTAACACAGTTTTTTCAAATATTAATTCATTAGCTAAATTTAATTAATTAATTTTAGCGTTTTTTAGATTTAATTGGCATGTGTATCTACCAACAGATGGCGCCAGATAAACTTAAAAAAATGAATGAATATTATTTCTAAAGGACTTTCTGCAATAGAGTGAAAAAAAGTAGGAATTGACTTTTTTTTTTATATATTACTTGTTTATTATTAACTTCTCAGCATAGAAAGCTTTCACTATGCAATTCTCAGCTTTTATAAAAATATCTTTGTACAATTATTTTTATTATTTTTGAGTAACAAACTCTTTCGGCACAATAATAGAAACATGGCTCAATAGTGTATTTGAATTGTTCCATTGGAGACATGAAAATGAGATTTCAATAGAATTATAATACATTAAATTACATTATATACAAGATTTGCTGTAATGTATTCTAATCGTATAATGTACATTATATACAGAATACATTACAGCAAATCTTGGCAAATCAATAACCCAACGTTGAATGAGTCTGTGCCTGTGCCTGAAATGAGCACGTTAAATATAAGGCCTGAATATTCTTCTGATGGAATAAAGAAAGTTTGGGGCAAATCTTCTTCAGCAGAGACACCACTTTTGGTTGCCAGTACTACTATGGGATATCCAAAAAAAGAAGGAGAACTGTGTCTGAAAGGCAGATTAGATGTAAGGAGAAAAAGCCAAAAATATCCTTTGAGAAATGTCCTGAAAAAAATAAAGCAAGTTGAATTAAAAATATCAACAGTATTTTCTTTAGCAATTAAAAAAAATTCTGCTTTAAATATTATAGTTTACAGAATATTTCTAGAAAATGGCTGATATTTTGAAATGTTGGCCATTTTCGATCCAAAGTTTACAGCAGAATTATCCTGGGTGCATTACGAGGCATCTGCAAAGCTATATCTACATTTTTCCAATGCAATTTTGAATTAACTCTTTCATGGCATCTATGGAACTTCACTGCCTTTTCTCCTCCTCCTCGAGCCAAACACAAAGATTTTTCAGCTTACACATTTATCTCCCTTCTAACATATACACATGAAATATTTTGGTTCGGCTTCGCATGTCGAATGTGTCTTCGCATGTTCGCAGCCGAACCAAGCTGTTTCAGTTCCGAAGATCAATGTACAACCCACTAGGACTGTGGTCCCAAAATTATCTGTCCTATCATCTCCATTTAAAAAAATAAATTACTGAATATTATATAGAAATCTACTTTCTTTAATAAAACAATGAAAAGATGTAATGAAAATTTGCTTTATTTTATGTATCCACATATTTACCTACGTCGTAACACACAGCAAATACAGATATCATAAATACGACATCTTGAGGCTTGGAATTATAAAATTATTTATTAAATCCAACCATAATAACATTCGCATTACACAAGGAAAATTTACGAAGATAATTAAGATAACGGAGGATGATATGAAAAGAAAAAATACGAAAAACATTAAACGTGATAAGAATGAACCTGATGCGCTGTTATCAATTTCGACTCCATTTTTGTCAGCAATATTCTTAATAATTTGACCGCTGTTAGCAAATTGCAGTCAGTTTCTGTCTCTATCTCTCTTTCTCTTTGTTATCAAATTTGTGACTGCACAAAAGCCACATTCCACTAAATATGAAGAAAGAAATGCAATTAAAATACTTTTTCTACAGCCCATAATCCAAAATGAACTGTAGATATCTGTTTTAGAGCCAGAATTGTTGGTAGCTATCTTCGAATCGACGGGGAATATTTTTTCTAAATTTTATCTTTTTTCTTTAAGCTTTATACCCTTTTTTTTTTTTTTTTTTTTTTTTTTTTACTAAACGCCCCTAAATGCCCTCAAGGGTACTATCCCCATTCTTGATCTTTCCACGGCCCTCCTAACGGCAGTATCCTCTAGTTAGTAACTATTACTATGTGACTAGTATGCACTACTTTGGGACTAGTACGACTTTTCGTACTACTTTTGCACTAGGCCATTGTAGTTGTAACCGAATATGTAATTTTCTTTTGTTTTAAATTGTTGTTATTTTTTTTGTTTGATTGATATGTAAAGAATGCATAGGAGCTTTTGGATAAATAAGTAGGTTTTATTCTTGTCATGATTTTTATTCGGCATATTCTCCAAGATTGTCGAGAAAATAGTTATATAGATACTAGATCATTTCTGCAGAGTTCTTTGTGAGAACTCTGACTTCCTACTTAGATTGCTCCCAGAGTGGATTCTATTCATGAAACTCAATAAGCAAAAAACACAGGTCAATACATCTTATAATCACTAGCACATAACATGAACAATATCCAGTATATCAGTGAGCAAACTTTATCTTTTTATGTACATATATTAAAACCACACATCAAATCCACTTACTTAACAAATTTTCCTTTATAATGTAATTATAAAAGTACTAAAGGTCATTTGAAATATTCTACCAGGCTATATTGATTTTCCAACAATTTTTTAAAACTCATTCAGCATAAACAAATTAGCAGAATGAAGAATAAGCAATGTTTGCTCCAAGAAGTTTTTCAAATATCCACTAATGAAAATTTTTAGCCACAGCAAATTTCAGGAAATACAAAGGTAAAAAAAGGATGGATGTTTGTTAATAGTTGGGAATCCACATTAAACTGTAGGTCCCGGCCTATTTAGCCCTCGTGGCCATAAAATGACTGTAGAGCGACAAACCAAACCAAACTGTGAAGCACATACGGAACAGTTGTAAAAATAATCAAAGAACATCACAGAACAACAAGTAATTAAACAATTCCTTAATAACAAATCCAAAATAAATAAAGTAATCAAAACTACAGATATTGATTGTTGATCTTTTTTTTTTATTATTTATTACAATTACATTAAATAACGTTGTTTTGTAGAATATGTTTAAACAATTACTATATTGCATTGAAATATATGTTAGATATCATTCAGAACAAACTTGAATGATGTTTTGTTTTGAATGACGCCTAACATGCATATCAATGAAATATCATTAAAAAAACTTCTAAACTAAATTGAAATGTTCAATCTTTAAATTTTAAGCTTTCCCAACACAGTTTCATAATCTATTACTTTTTCTTGAAAATTAATTCATTGAAAAGCGATTCACTTCAATAAGTCCTACATAAAATCCAAATCTTGCAAAATCCCTCCCCCCTCCACAAAAAAGCAGGGATAAGGAGAAATAAAACAAATTAGAAGAAAGTGTCTAACAGTTAAAAGAAAACAAACTTTTATCATTTCCCTCACAAAAATTCCTATGTGTACTGAAGAAGAATCACAAAAGGGAAAAAAATTATAATGAATCATAATTTTTATTAAATATTTTAATACAATTTTTAGTTTAATTAACATAATTTTAATGGATGTTTCGGGAAAATGACTTGTTTAGTTTGTTGTGCAACACTATTATAGTTAATTAATTGATGATACATAATTGTCCTCTATAATTTTAATTTTGGTTAGAGAATAAGAATTAGCCTATACCATTGTGTCATTATTTTTAATCGTAAATAATTAATAGAAATATATTATATTCAATGATATGCAATACAGCTAATAATTAATTTTGTGTGTGAAATCAGATTTGCATGAAATATTTTGCTCCAGTTGCTATAAATTTTATCTTGTGTAAATCATTTTTATATTTGTTTAATTACGCTTTTTTATTTATAATTAGACAGGTTTTGGCTTCTTATTTCATGTTTATGCCCATGGTTCATGTTTATGCTCATGTTCATTACCATGCCCATGGTAAGTTGAAACCATCTGCCTATTGGCATATTTTGATACAGGAGATTTTTCTTTTGACGGTGTAGAGTTGTCAGCCTTACACCCAAAAGTCTTGTTAAACCAGGACCTACAGTTTAAAGAGAATTCCGTATCACTACAAGCATCCACGGCATCACCAGAACTCCAATCCGAAACCTGTGGCATCGAGTGCCAGAGTGCTAGTCACTTGGCTATTAGGCGCCACATATTTTCTACATTTCACAACAAAAATTCCCTAATTGAACAAAAAATCTATAGCTCGTTTCAATTAAGTCTTTTAGAAAATCCTTTTCAGAAAAATTTCAGTAACACCAAATGTTAGGATGGACAGAAGCCACTATAGCCCGGGAAGAGAAGAATAATCCCTTAAAGCAGGACATATGTGATGACAAACCTTAAAAAAAAGAATAAAACATTTGAGAAAAGTCCTGGAAAACTTAACTTACTTTAATATTCTTAATAAAACTTCTATTCAAAATAAGAGCTCTTTTCTAGAAATGTACATCAAAAGCATATTTTGCTTTAATGTATACGCATTAATTGTATCGATTTAATACAAATGAAATTTTCTAATGTGCACGAAAATTATAAAAAGATCTTACAAGTGTCACTTTTTTTTTTGCACTTAACTCCACTTTCGACACTCCAACACATTTTTACGCTACATTACTTTTTCCACAATTTATAAAAACTCTAGTTGTGAAGAAAAAAAATATATATATAAACAACTAACACAGTTCGCTCCAACAAGTCCTTCACAAAATCCATTACTGCAAATTTTCAGCTACACCAAATCCCAGGAAGGACAGAAGGGATAATGGTCAGAGAGGAAGAGAGAAGAACCACCCTCCTTCCCCTCTAAAAAAACGAAAACAACGAAAACAAATGTGGTGGGCTACATTTAAAAAATAAGGAAGCCAGAAGAAAAACAAAAACAAAAAAGAAATTTGAGAAACGTTCTTAAGAACAAAAAAAGGGAAAGAAAAGCCGTTTTTATAGCGGATCAAGAGACAAAGGAAGAAGTCATTGATCAAAAAAGTCTGAAGCCACAAGGACATCCGTAATCCTTTTAAACCCACCTCATGCCCCTAACAAGTGCAGCGTAAAAAAGGAGGTTCTTCTCCTGGCTCGGACATCGCTCTGGAGACAGATTGCCCAAGCCTTGCCTCCAGAAAGCTCTGTTGCCCTCTGATTGAAAGGAAGTTTGAGCCGTGTAGGGATTTCTGGTTTAGTTAATCTCACTTTTCTTTCGGAATAAAAAAAACTAGCACAAAATAAACTTTTTGTCGAAGATTTCTTTTTTTAAATTGTCCAAACCCATTTCCTGCCTGTGGCCTAGATGGATATCGACACCCATGGCTCGAAATGGCTTCTTCTTCTCCTTTTGGGCTTTGGTTTTTGTTGTTGGAAAAGAGATCTGGTTATTGAATTTTGTGGTTAGAAAGTAGAAGAGTTTAATGAATGGGGGATTTCTTTGGGGACTATTAAAACTCACTTAAGCTGAAGACGAACTTTTTTTGTTTTCCACTTTATTTTTTCGTTTACCATTAACGAAAGATACATTGTTTTTACAATGTTGAAACATATAAGCTCTGTGGAATTGTTTTTTAAAATAGTTGCAGAATTATAGATTGAATTTTAAATCCCGGTATACTATGTTTCTTATGAGATTTTTTCTTTTAATTCACATTTAAATGTGTCAAGTTAGTGAATGCTGAATTTGAAGAGATCGATTCCTCTTCAGGAAGGGTGCGATGATATCGACTGATTAAAATTTAACGTCTCGGCCTAGACTAGACCTAAAACGGCTTCAAGAAGAGGGCTAATTTCAGGGTCATGGTAAACTTTAATTCTTATTTACAAGCACTATTGGATCTCTCCGGATAACTCTGGATTCTTATAATTTATTTACAAATAAGAAAATTAAAGATTTAAATTTGATTCGTAAATGCACGATTAAATCACAAGTACAGTTCACTTCACATTCAGAGATTTTCAGAGTTCTCTAGTCTACATCGAATCTAATTACCTAGTCTGCGGCAGACCTTAATTATCACACGGCGTGATACACGAAACCACAAGGGACTCACTTTGGAAACAGACGAAATCTCCGGCCTATTCAGTCGTTTCAGAGAAAGGTTGGGGTCAGCTTCCCTCACTTCTCATTGAAGTAGACATTTCTGAACTCGTGGTCTATCACCAATCATGATGGAACAATGCATATTCAATCTGTAGTTGTTTCGACCTATGAAATTTTCATCGACATTCGCTAATTTCCTTATTATATATGATACCGAGTATTTGCTTACAGATTAGAGTGACAGATTGTCCACATTAGTACAAAACATTAATTGCATGCAATATAACTACCTGAAACACTGCTTGTCTGCTGTCAAATTTGAGTGATGGGTTTATTATATATTTGTCAAATAGCATACATTCCTTTTTCATGGGAATGAAATGTCAAAACTCTTCTAGTGAGAAAAATATGCTACAGTATTCTGACAGAGAGTGTATGTTCCTATGCCGTGGATGAGAACAGTAAATCGTTTACCGGAAAGTCCTCTTGCTTGAGTTAAGAGGATGTAGAGAATCTGACATCCCTCTCGGAGGCAATCTTTGGGTTTTTCAGTTCGAAACTGTTGTGACAATTCTGAATGTTTGGACTGTTGCTCTCATTTTTGCATTGTCGCTCCCATTGTCACTCATTTTTTAACTCTTTAGGCTAATTAGACTGGGACCTATTGTTTAACGTGGGCGGTAATAGAGGTTGCGCTTAGTGTAGTAGATTCCTATGATGTAACTGGGGTAAAGCTGAATCTGCTACATTTCTGCCCTTCTAGTGGCAAATTGTTTCAGGCAAAGATATGCGGCATTCGAAAACGATAACTTACCCTTAAACGAGACTTTTACACCCTAGACACTTAAATACAGTGTAGAAAATATTGCACCATAAGAACAACTTATGAACAAATCTGAATATGTTACTCTCTGAACTTTAGTGAAAGTTCATTGAACCAGGAAGTCCAAGTACAGTTTTTATTAATAAAATTACAAAAAGTGTATTCTAAAATACACATCTACTAAAAAAATTAAAAGATTTGCTTTACTTTCAATATATCGATTCTGTCCCCCACGATCAGGAATAAGTTAATAATAATATATATATATATATATATATGAAAGATCAGCTTAATTCATAATTCAACAAATCTACAATTTTGTAGGGACTATTCAATTTGACCCAAGTACGAATGTGAATTATGAGGGAGATTTTATTTCCCATTTGAAACTACTTCAGGGAATGAGCTTGTGTGGTCTAAGCATTTTAAATTTAAATGAGTCATCTATTCTGCAAAGTACATTACTCTCAAAGCAATACAAAACATCTCTTTAAATAAACATGAGTATCAAATCATTATCAGATATTTCAAATTGTAATGACAACTGGGAGCATTCTTGGAAACATTGCGGAGGCAATGCATCGTTATTGTCAAGATCTACATTAATTAGCTCAATGTTTTATAAATCCATCACAATTACACGTCCCCTTTGGGATGTGAAGCATTTTGAAAAGATATTCCAATTGATACGAATCGTATTTTAACAGCAGGGAACGCAAAACTTGTTATTCCCTAATAATCCATGTCGAAAACATTGATCATAAAAGTTCTAACTCATTCAAAACATCACAATTTGTCCAAAAGTATGTTTAATTAATGCATGGCAACATATGTTTTAAAATCGCTTACACACACACACGTGAATACATATATTACATTATAATAAAATAAATAAATAAAATTAATACCATTTTGTTTATTTATTTCGTAACTGCAATCAATAGGCTACATAATTTTTGCTTTCAAATATAGGACTCGAAACTATTGCCGTAAATTTTTAATAAAACGATCAATTTACCCACACAATAATATCACAAAACATTTTAATGTCGTTAAGTATATAGCTCAAAACTGAAATAAAAAACAGAGATATTTATTTTGAATTCATAGATTATTAAACTTACTGTTTTTGTGTTGTGTTCTTTATATATATATATATATATATATATATATATATATATATATATATATATATATATATATATATATATATATATATATATATATATATATATATATATATATATATATATATATGTATATATATATATATATATATATATATATATATATATATATATATATATATATATATGTATATATATATATATGTATATATATATATGTATATATATATATATGTATATATATATGTATATATATATATATATATATATATGTATATATATGTATATATATATATATATATATATATATATATATATATATATGTATATATATATATATATATATAAAGAACATATTGTGGTAATATCTATGTTGATGTCAGTTATTTTTTTTTTGATAATAGGACTCGAAACTATTGCTGTAAATTTTTTAATAAATCAGTCAATTCACTTACGCAGTGGTATTAAAAACATTTATATCCCACAAAACAGAAATAAACGATATATATCTACTTTAAATTCCCAGATTAGTGAACATACTTCAAACTTTGTTTTTGTGTTGTATTTTATTGTATATTATATGTTCTTTATAATATGTATGTTTAATAAATATATATAATCATTCTGCAATTCTATCACTAATCTGTGTATTTAAAGTAGATATCTGTTGTTTATTTCAGTTTTGGGAATATAAATGTTTTTAATACTACTGCATAAGTGAATTGACTGATTTATTAAAAATTTACCGCAATAGTTTAGAGTTTTATATTTGAAAGCAAAAATAACTTACATCAACACAGATATCAACATAATATATCTATATATAAGAACATAACACAAAAACAGTAGGTTTAATAATCTATGAATTTAAAGTAGATATCTCTGTTGTTTATTTCAGTTTTGTGGAATATACTTAAAATGGCATTAAGTATATTAATAACATTAAATAAAATGGCATTAATAACATTAAAATGTTTTGTAATATTATTAAGTAAATTGACTGTTTTATTAAAAATTTACCATAATAGTTTCGAACCCTATATTTGAAAGCAAAAATAATTTACATCAATACAGGTTAAATAATATAGCTTATTGATTGCAGTTACGAAATAAATAAACAAAATGGCGTCAATTCTTTTATTCCATAATTTTATTTATTTACTTTATTACGATGTAGTTTCAACTAACTTCACATGGTTGGAAATTTCAAGGATTATGATCCTTAAACCAAGAATGATAAATATTTACTGGCAAGGGATATGTAAATAAACATGTTTGTTTGCATTTAGTAACATTTTTTTACATCTCTCTCTCTCTGTTTTTCCTTATTACTATTTTTGGATTAAAACATATTGAATATTAAATGAAATCAATTAACAATTACATTTGAAATTTGAAATAATAAATGCGATTTTTAATAACAATTTTTAATACAATGCTATTTTTAATAGTCTCATAAGTATTGTTAAACTTATTCGATGACGCTAATGAAATAAATGATTTATGTCATTTTGTTCAATTATTTTGTAATTTCAATTAATGGGCTGCATTATTTAACCTATTTTGATGTAAATTATTTTAGTTTTCAAACATAGGATTCGAAATTATTGTAGTATATTTTTAATAAATCAGTAAATTTTCTTACACAATAATATTAAAAAACATTTTAACGGTATTAAATATATTTATCCACAAACATGAAATAAATAAATATATCCACTTTGAATTCATAGATTAGTGAATATACTTCAAAATTTAACATTTATTATAATATATCAATAAATGTCTAGTAAAAGCAGTTATATGATTATAGAATACTGGAAAAAAGCTCTAAGTGATAATGTTACTAGATCAAATACTAATTTTCAAAAGTTACTTTGCAGAAAATGCCAAAAAAAAAAAATAATAATAATAATAATAATTCTTGTAATCAAAGCAAAACGTTTTTATCTCTAAAAGAAAATATACTTTTATGTCAATAAAAATTAATTACTGAATAATTTACAGTCTCAGTTTTCTTTATATTTATTTGAATAAAAAATTATTTGATAACTAATTAAAAACAGTTAAATATTACAATAAATTCATTCTAATCATTTAAATATTACAACAACTTTGCAAAAACTGATATATTTATTTTCAGATTCTTTTTCGTTTGCAAAGATGCAGAACAACGTTTTTTAATGAATAATTACACCAATATCTAAATTAATTATCTTCATAATGATTGCATTAATTATACAATTTTAACGTGATAATTAACAAGGACAAATAATCATTTAATAAATAGAAACATTAATTAATTAGAAAAATCTCTTACATAGAGAACAAATTATATATCTGATATTTGGATTATTAAGCGAAGAATTATTTCAGTTTGATTGTGTATTATCTTTTCAAATGTATGTGGAAATCTGCGATAAATTAAACAAATATTGTGTTTTAAAAAGCAACAATTTTCTTGCAAGTAAAAAAAAAGAATATACATATGTCAGATTTAGTTTGTCGATCTAAGGTCAATTTTTATGCACTCTTGGATAATTAGAACGTGACCTAAAAGTTGACGTGGATTCAGAACCACCAACAAACATCCATGCCACAGCCAGGATTCGAAAATGAAGCCTGTAGTACCAAAGGACAGAGGGTTAGCCAATTAGCAGTCAGGTCACAGATATGTCAGAAGTGACAACAGTTTAACATATCGTTGCCATGGAATTTGTCATCCAACTAAACTCCAAATCAAACTGTCAGCAAAGCCCAAAACAATATAAATTAATCTATTGAAAGAAAAAAAGATGACAATAAGTTATATTTCTTCCTTTATTAAAAAGAAGCTTTTCATCATTTCTAATTTAAAAAAAGAAGGAAATTATTATTACAATTTAATAAATATTCACCAATCTTTAGTTTCAATGAAAAAGAACTAGCATGCTGAAATACTTTTAATTAAGCTGAAATATATTAAACCTTCAATGAAAATTTTAAAAGGAATCTAATAGGGTTTTTTTTTGCTCACAGGAAGAACATAATGTCTGTAAAATAATTTTCACATCACACTTTTTTTTCTTCTTCACTTCCAGTTAAGTTTTAGTCTCAAAATGTTCTACTCATATGTGTTAAAGATCTGTCATTGTAGAGATCTTAAATACATATTGGTTTTGAAATGAAAAGTTTTCTCGCAAAGTGATGATAAAAAGAACCTGGGAAACATTCGAGGTGAAAACACTCAGCATATCTGTGCCACCAGGCTTTCTGCCATTAATCCAATTTCTCACACCATTCAATAGTTCTAATTTGCTAGAAAGCAACAAGTATGCTGAAACAATTTTAATCAATATAAAATATATTAAACCTTCAATGAAAATTTTAAAAGGAATCTAATAGGGTTTTTTTTGCTCACAGAAAGAACATAATGTCTGTAAAATAATTTTCACATCACACTTTTTTTTCTTCTTCACTTTCAGTTAAGTTTTAGTCTCACAATGTTCTACCCATATGTGTTAAAGATCTGTCCTTGTAGAGATCTTAAATACATATTGGTTCTGAAATGTAAAGTTTTCTCGCAAAGTGAAGATAAAAAGAACCTGGCAACATTCGAGGTGAAAATATTCAACATATCTGTGCCACCAGGCTTGCATGTCATCCGTCCAATCTCTGACACCAATCTATAGTTTTAATGTGCTAGAAAACACTTTGACTTACTGAAACACTTTGAATCAATCTGAAACATATTAAACCTTCAATGAAAGTTATAAAAAAAATATATAAGTTTGTTTGTTTTTATTTTGCTCACAGAAAAAACATTTCTTTAAAATAATGTTTACATCACACTTCAAATAATTTTTTTTATTCCAGTAAGATTTTAGTCTCACAATGTTCTACCTATATGTGTTAAAGATCTGTCCTTGGAGACATCTTAAATACATATTGGTTCTGAAATGAAAAGTTCTCTCGCAAAGTAATGATAAAAAGAAACCTGGGAAACATCCGAGGTGAAAACACTCAACATATCTGTGCCACCAGGCTTGCCTGCCTGCCATCCATCCAATCTCAGACACCGAGCTAGCAACCAAGCCACCGAAACATAATGAATTCTTGTGCCGAAAGAAAAAAGGGTCTCAAGAAGAAGAAGAAGGAGAGAGAAAAGAAAAGAAAGATGTCGGGATTTTTGGCGCGCCCAGGGGCAACCGATGCGAATAATGGGATGGGTAAACATAACAGGGTGGGTAAATACCAGAAAAGCAGAAGTGCGAAGGCCAAACCTATGCTTCTCATAACAGTAAATAAGCAAACAGAAAGAACACAAGTATCTGGAGGGAAAGGAGAGACATCTGATTTTTAGCGGAAGGGCCAGGTGGGGAAGAAGGAATGGCGGGAAAAAAAATGGAACGAATGAATATGTGAATGTGTTTTGAAAGGTTTCGCGCTGCACTCGAGTCGATGGTTTTTGAAAAAGAACCTCTGTGATTTGAAGATAAACTTCGCCTGATGTTCTTCCTACTTGAAACGAGTTCTGGAGTAACAGAGTGATTTTACTTTCATCGTGGTTTAAAAGTAAAGAAGAAAAAAAAAGAGACAGAAAGATTTGTGGAAAAGCGAAGGAATGATCCAAAAGTGGTTGGCATGTTTCTGAAGTGTACCGAGGCTATATATTCTGTTTGGGTTTTTATTTTGTGGTTATTTTTAAAAGAGGAAATTGAAAATGGTTACCGCGCTGAAATAGTGTATATTCTGCAATTTCCTCGCTTTTTTTTTTAAGTTGCAGATTGAAAGCTAGGAAGAAAATGTTTGCAGTGCATTTGACGAAAATTCATATTTTTAATCTCTGTAAATAGCACAACGTTTTTTTACTTCTTTAATCATTTAATTCCTCTGTACTTTTTATGTAAGTATAAGTATAAAATTTTTAAATATATTTGTAAATGTTTCTCCAATTTTGAATTGTAAAATAAAAAAAAAAAAATATTGAAATGCTTTTTGTTTACTATTTTATACAATCTTAGACAGATTGTTTGTAAGAAAAATATTCTAATACTTTTTGTGCAAAAAGTTTTTTCTTGCTTTTGTAAGTTGCAGATTGAAGCCGAAAGAAAAATATTTGCAGTGCAATTGACGAAAATTCATATTTTTAATCTCTGTTAATAACGTAATATTTTTTTTACTTCTTCAAACATTTAATTCCTCTGTACTTTTTGTGTTGATGTAAGTGTACAGTTTTTAATTGTATTTGTAAATATTTTTCAAATTTTGAATTGTAAAATAGAAAAATATTGAATGCTTTTTGTTTACTATTTCATATAATCTACTTGTAAAATATTCTTTTTCACATGTATTACCTGATTATTAGAAAAATGAAACAAAAGAAAATTTATTGTTTGTAAGAAAAGTATCGCTTGTTTGAATTGTTTGTTTTTGTTGTTGTTTGTTTGAATTGTTTGTAACAAAAATATGCTAATACCTTTTGTGTAAAACTCTTTTTTTTTTTTTTAATTTACCTTTAAAAGTATATTACCATATGTCCATGCATATCTTCTTGCATGGCTCTCATTTCTACGTTTATTTTAATAATCAATATATATATATAGATATATATTATAACAAGCCAATTCACATTTCAGAAACCCATACATAAAGCTAATCACGATCACTTTTTTCATATTAACAACAAAAAAGGAAGTACGAAGACAATTTAAACCAAAAACCGAATGCAATTCTGTTTTTTAAAAAAAAAACTACAACCTCCCCACTTACATCTTCCATTTGATATCAGACAAAGATAAAGCGAACACATTGGTAATTTCCGCAAATTGGGTGGGAGGACGTTCTCAGTATTCTCCGGTCTTAATCACATCTGCTGCGGTCATAGTTCATAGAGTGCCGATGGAACAGGCAGGATAAAAAAAAAGAACTCTGAAAAAAAAAATTTAAGAACAAAAAAGAAAAAAGAACGACCGGTGGGGGTCGTCGAGATCAGCTCTTTCCACAAGAATCGTTTTCGCCTTAATGAAGCGTAAGATAATACCGCTGTGCTGTTAAAAACGTCTGTTCCAGGGGTGGAAAAACCCAGAAATTTTATCTTCCGAACACAGGGGTGTCCCCCGGGGATCTCCGAACGTCTGCCAACGTTCCACTCATTGGATGTGGAAGTGAGGAATGACCAAATTTGAGAGAAGTGCATCGATTTTCGGGTTCGAGTTCGGTAATTTTCCGCAGCCATTTTGCAAAGTGCTTTTGTGTAATGTTGTGAATTATTATGCCTTCGGAGGTGGTGATTACTTCACATAATGATAAGCATCGAGGTGCCCCATCAACTTCATTTTCCGAGCGAAAAAAAAGTTCAAAACGAGGTTTAGGGAAGTGTGAGTAGCATATCTGCAGCTTTCGTCGTAACTGATTAGATCAATATGCCCAGAGTTTTTGAAGTACTTCAAGTTTATAAGGCTATTTTTTCTGTTCTTTAAACATTGTTCACAACGATATTTGACACCATATGTACAATATCAGAATTCCCTATAACCACATAGATTACAATAAATAAAAGTAATCTTAACTTTTCTATAAGTGATATATAGATACCAACTCTTCAAAACATAATATTTTAACAAATGTAAGATTCTTTGAAATATACAAGAGTTACAAATATTAGAAATAAATACATAAGAAAAAATTGCAAAATATAGTAAATTTTATTATGTTTTATTTTAATGATAAATTTATTTCAGTGCTTAAAGTACTTTTCATGTTGAAAGATATTTTCGTTATTTTTTCTATTCATATTCTATCTTGCTCTCTACTTAAAGAAAAGGACATTGTAGTACTTAAGAAATTGCCCTATCTGAGAATCATGCAAAACCTAATGATGTTTTGCTGCATTTAATTTCAAATAATGTACAATTATTCAATTAATATAATAGTTTGTATTGTATTGTATAGTTGTTTGCATAGTATTACGAAAACAATGATTGTTATATTGGCTAACTTGTTCAATTATCCAATAATAAATATATTATTATAAAATTATACAAAAATCAAGTTCTTTATATATTTTAATAATAACATGTACATTTTTACTACATTTGGTGTTAACCCGTAACTTCCATTGAAACAAAGTCTCTTAATATTACAAGAAACTCATCGAGAGTTAAGTTATTTTCTGTAAATTTAGGTGGCTGCTTAATTAACTTATATAAAATAATAAGTATAACTTAAGTATAATAATAACTTAAGTAAGCATATCTTAAGTACAGATTGTATAATTTAGAAATAAAAGTGTTTTAAGTAAAATAATTTTAAAAGAAAAATCTGCTGCAAAAAGGAAAGTAGAATTTAAAAAAAAAAATTTAATTTAATTTAAAAACTTGGTACAATTAGGGATTGATGTTAATTAATTTACCTAGAATTTCTAGTTATTTATTTCCAATTTTCTTAAATCTATATTATTATTTTTTTAAATTCTATCGCTGAAAATTTTTTTATCATTGTATTATTTTCTCTCTTTTAATAAAATTTTGGATTAACATTCCTCCGTGCAATTACTTCCATCATTCTGAAACGTTTACAGATTGAAACATTACGAAATATCTAATTTGAAACTTTTTCATTCACTGAACTAATCGATAATCAATAAACAACAAATGAAAAATGTCCTGCCTAATTTGATCGTCTTATACCAGCATACCACGGAACCATCATTATCAAAAACAACCTTGTGCCAATCTTCTTCCCCTCCTATCTTTCAACTTCCTCAAACTAATTAGACCTCATTTTGTTAAAAAATCATTTAATCACTGTGTCTGATGGCCGTGTGTGGGGTCTTTAAATACAAACACCTGACCAGACCGTATTGCGTGAATTCGTTTACTAACCATCAATATCATCTGTCCCGGGTATAACAACAGGTTGTCGCATGTCCCCACCAATTACCCGGTCCCCAATTTAGCGAAAAATGATCGTTTATTGAAGGTTTTTTGTGGAAGGTGATGAACTCTGGTGTATAAATCTATTCCTCTTTTTATTAAATAATTACAGTAAAATCTCATAGCTTTTGTAGCGTGTTCACAAAATTTTAAGTGTTTGAATCCTTTGAACTTTGAAGACATTAAGCTCAACTTTTAATAAAAATTAACTGTTTTAATTCCAATTGAGAATTTCGATTTTTTCTGGATTTCGATTTCCCTTTGGAGAGAGTTTAAAAATATAAATATTCGTTAAAAAGTTGCTAGTATGTAATTAAACAAAGAAGTAAATGCCATCAAAAGAATCCGATACATGTGTAATAATATTTATATTCAGAAAATATCTTTTTCTTGTAGATCTTGTTTATTCTATTCTTGTAAAAGAATACTTAAAAAGAACTTGAAACTTGATTTATTTTAAAACGGATGAACAGAATTAAAATCAACTTTTACATTTCTTATCTTCGAAGATCATAAGTGACCAACATAAAACTTCTGATTCTCCAATAGTCTTGATTATTTTTTTATAATTATCACGGAAATTTGCATATTAAAAAGAAATATAAAAATTTATTTACTTTCAAAGATGATAAAATTCATAATCAAAAATTAATATTTAATCTCATAATATTAATCTTAATCTTTCTTCGATATTACATTTAATTATGTCATCCTCATGGACTATAAGCAATCTAGAATCATGTTAAATATTTATTATTTTAGAGTAATTCAAATAAATTCAGACACCTAATGTCATATTAAAGTATTTAAATCCAAAATTAACTGTCCATTAGCAAACTATATCAACACAGAAGGCACGCATCATAATAATTGTGCCATTTAATGATATTCCCAATGCATCATTACCAGATATCTGAATAACTCTTGTACAGCAGTTATGACATTGAATGAAAATTCATTACGACTCTCCTTTAATGTTATGACCTAATTTTAGTCACCATTCTGATATTGGGCTACAAAATATTTATAATTCAGCAGAAAAAATTCTTTTGGTAGAAATAAAAATTGTTTATTATTATTTTAGGCTATATAACTGTTACATTTTTAATAAGCAGTCAAGAAGTCCTTGCAGTTTAAACACCAATAAATAATATCGTAAGTCTTAAAAAATTGCAGTTATGTATTTAATAAATAAAACATGCATGGAATGTGTTTAAAGTTGTTCAAGATGATGCTTTTAACGGAAATGATGCATGATCAGGAATAATTATAATTTGTGTATGCATTTAACTGGCATCAATCTTGTAGCAAATATAATTTTAAAATTATTTATTTTACTCTTTTACTGTTTTAAAACATAAAAATATTGCAATTGTAAAAATTCCTGAACCACTTTAAAGGTTTGTAATGAAATTAAATTGAATCAGTTCTAAATAAAATTAGTGAAATCGAATAAAAAAGATTTTAAATATGGTTTAAATTATATAAAAGTATCAAGTTTTAAATATGGTCACTGAATGGAAATACGTCACATACCACTTTAAATAATTTACTCATTAAAAAATATGGCAATAAACTACATTGCATTTAATGGTTTGTAGTTAAATAAATTGACTAAGCTGTAAATAAAATTAGAGAAATCAACTTTTCAATAAAGATCTCAACTCTTTAAATGGGATCACGTACCATGCTTTCAAACAATTCACACATTTAAAAAAGCATATTATATTTAAATATTCAAATACTGTCACTATTTCAGTAGGTAATTTTAAATACAGCATCGGCAATCACATGCAATGACAAGAATTAAGTTCAGAAAATTAGGAAAAAAAAAAAATCACTCATGTCTTTTTATGAATGCTTTTCACAGCAATAAACTATTTGTTGTTTTCTGAGACAGAATGCTAAAACATTAAATCTTCAAATTTAAAATTCTCAAAATATAAATAATTGGTCTAATTTTTCTTACTAACAAATGAAAATTATGCAAAATTTTATTAAAAAATAAAATTATTATTAACTTTAATATAAATAATAATTAAATATTAACTTTACAACCAAAAGAAAATTGTCCAAAATCCTATTGAAAGCAAATATTAATTTAAACTTACTACCAAAAGAAAATTCTGTGAAATCTTATTGGAAGCAAAATATTAATTCAAATTTACAACCAAAGAAAATTGTGCAAAATGCTATTGAAAGCAAAATAATAAAAGCAAAAAATAATTGTGCAATGCAAAGAATAGAATTAAACACTGCTGTCAGAAAAAAAAATCTTTCAGAACTATAACAGTTGTTTCAGTGAAGCAAAAATGTTTATGATTAAAAGAATCAAAAAGTTTACCAAACCTATATTCATGTGCCGTTTTATGAGGCAAATTATATACGAATGCGATGTATTTGTATTAAAAATAAAACTTCTTTGGAAAAAAAAATTATACTTTCATTTCCTTTTCCAAAATCATTCATTTCCTCAACTGCAGAATTTAATTTATTCTTTGACTGCTAGGTCAAATGCATTTTTCACACTTCCCTTTCATAATAAATGAAATTAAGTGGTAGGCATCTTTCTTTGTTCTCAGTAAAAAAAAAAATATGCTTTGCTTTGTTTTTTTTTGAGAATTGGTTTTTGAAATTTGCATTTGAGATGAAAGATAAAAACATCTGCTTTCATTTCAGTTGTTAAAAAAGTCTCATAAACAAAGTAAAGTAAACATTTTTGATTTTCTGTTTAATAAAAAGAATTCAGATAATATTTATACAGAAGTTTTTCATTCGTTTAAGAAACTTTGATTTTTGTAATGACGTAAAATGACGTGGTTTATTTATAACAAAATTTTTTTAGCAAAATTGGTTTTAAATTATTAACGATATTTTTTAATTATGAGTGAATAATATTGGCCTAAAAATTATTTAGCACTTTTTAAAATTCTTAAACCAACAAGTTATTTACCAGTTCTAGGTAAAAAAAAATATGCTTTACTTTGTTTTGTTTTTTAGAGAATTGGTTTTTGAAATTTGCATTTGAGATGAAAGATTAAAACATCTGCTTTCATTTCAGCTGTTACAAAAAGCCTTTCTCGTAAACATTTATGATTGTCTGTTTAATAAAGAGAATTCTTCTTTCATTCGTTTTTTTTTTTTTTTTTTTTTTTTTTGAAATGATGAAAAATGTTGTGTTTTATTTATTTCAAAATTTTTTTTAGAAAATTGTTATATTTTTAAAAAGTGGCCTAAAAAGTATTTTTAAAATAACAAACAAATTCTTTTTGCTTTGCTTTGTTTTGTTTTTAGAGAATCGGTTTTTGAAAATTTGCATTTTGAAATTATTAACAATATTTTTGATTGTATGTTTAATAAAGAGAATTCTTCTTAGTTTTTTTATTCGAATAATATTGGCCTGAACAATTATTTATTTATTTTAAAAATTTTTAAATCAATCAGTTACTATACATAATAAAAGATAAGTAAGATTCAATTACGTGCTGTGTACAAGACATATACATAATACATTAAAGATTTCACAGCCATTACATTTTATAATAATACTAAAATTTCAAATATGCTTTTAAACGACTAATTTTTATAATTTAATTTATATATATTATTATATTTATATTTATATTATTATAATTAAGTAATTTAAATTCGTGTTTTTTTTTAATTAATGAGTAATATTTATTTTATTTTTGAAAAATATATAAAGAGCAAGGAAATAAGCAGTAGTATAATATTATCAAGTCCTTTTCATAATATAACCATTCATATCTTACATGAAACCCAATTAAGGAATTTTACTTACTTTAAAAGCCATATCTGAACTTTTATCTCATACGTTTTGCCATAAAAAAAAGATAAGAATCTATAATTATCTATGTTCTTCATTTTTAAATGATCGCCTCTAGAGAAGACATTAACTAAAATTATCTATGATTACAGAAGTGTTATGTATATAATGTTATCTAATATTGTATACATAACACTTATACAATGTTAGATAATATTGTATATGAAATATCTTTAATGTTAGACAACATTGCATATTTAACATATCTGTAAATACACATTTTATCTAAATAATAAGATAATTTAATAATTAATAACATAATTTATTTATATTTATAGACTTTTTGCAATTTAGAAAAATCATTTGAAGGATTTTTTAATGCTATTTTTAGATATTTTTTTATAAAACTGATTAAAAAAAAAAAAAGAAATCTTTTTAAAAAATTGATACAAAAATTTCGGAAATATTGTTTATTAAGTTGAATTTTCATAAAGCATCATTTTTTTTTTTTTTTTTTTTTTTTTTTTTTGGAAAAAAATAAATATAAAGAAATCAGTATTTGATTATTATATCGTTTTTTCAAGCATGTATTAGAAAGAAAACCTTTTTACAATTCATAATAGCTACGTGTGCTTTCTTTAAAAATATAATTATTTACAGATTTAAATTTTTTTTTTTCAATGCAGAACTTAATCGTAAATTTATCACTGATATTTGTTTTGTAGCAGAATCAGTTTTATGCAACAGATGTCCCACCACTATACTCACTTATTATATTCACAAAAGGAAGTTTGAATTAGTGCTTTCTGAATAAAGAAGCAATGCAATTGACAGTAACTTGGGTGAAAACTTGGAAAACTTCAATCGCACAAGTTAATTATCGACACAAGACATCATTTAACAACAACAGTACACAGCGCACAAATTCTTCAAAGCAATGATTGCACGCGTCATGCAAGAACTTAACTCTCACTTCATTCGTGTGATTGTTTTAACTCAGTGATGAAATTAGCTCAAAATTTGCTGTAATGCTTTATAGGAAGAAAATTGTCACTTTAAGATAAGTTAAAATAATTAAATTACCTCCAGTGCTATATGTATGTATCATTCACATTTTTTTTCTTCTAATGCAGCTGGCAAATAGACCGTGATCTTTTATGCCATAAGGGCTGCACCGATGTTACTCACTTTGCATTACCCAGGGGGCGCGTGTAACTAGATGGTAAGCCACGGACGCGGAGTAACAATGCCCCGCAGCGCTCTACGATCCTATTAGGACCGGGACCTACGGTTTAAAGTGGATTCCGAACCACTACAACACCTATGGGCAAAGCCGGGATTTGAACCCGATACCTGTGGTAACGAACGCCAGAGCGCTATATCATTCACATTTAACTCTAGGAAATTAAATTTTCGATTTTCACTAACACTTACAATTAAAATACTGTAGTGCTTAGATTTGGCATCCAAATTGTAACCGGGTGCGGATGGGTTGAGATACTTGAGGCACAGGTTGGAGAACACACAGTTTTATTTATACACTGCGTGAAAAAAGTAGAAGGACATTAGATTATTTTTGATAAATGAATAATGACGCATTTTTTAAACAATTAATTTATTCACAACGTTTTTACATGCAGATACCTGTATCTAGACAAAACAAAAAAAGTACACAATTAAAAAAAAAGTATACTTAATAAAAAAATTGGTTTTGACGATCTCATGATCAGTGAAAAAAGTAGAAGGACACTTCTAAAAAAGAGGTGTACTATATAAATTAATATGGAATTCTTTTCCTGTTGGGTCGAATTACTTCGAAGATCCTATTTGGCATCGAACTGTATAAAGATTGAATTTTTGTTTGGCAAAAATTGTCCCATACAAAGTTTAATGATTTCTGCAGCTCAGCTACAGATTTAGACTGCTTTCCACCCTCGTAAACACGACATACAATCATTGCCCATATGTTCTCTACAATGTCGAGATAAGGACTTTTAGCAGGCCAATGTAAAAATCGAACATTGTTTGCTGCAAACCAATCTTTAACACCATTTGCAGTGTGAAATGATACTACCTCTTGCTGAAAAATCCGGTCGTCTCCTCCTAACTCTGTGCCATACGGGAGAAGATTTGAGTTTAGAGTCTGGATGTAGTCTGTATGGTTCTGTCTACCGTTTAGAAAGACTAAACTTGTCCTGCCTCCATAGCCAATTGCTAACCATACCATTAAACCACCTCCTCCCATCTGTCGAGTAGAATAAGTTTCTTCTTCAATACCAAGAAAGTGCCAATAGTACTGATAACCATCTGGACCATCCAAATTGAATTTTTTCTCATCGGAAAATATAACTGAGGTCCATTCTGAGCTCCAGGACATGTGGTCTTTAGCCCACTGCAGTCAGTTCTTCATGTGTCCTTCATTCCACTTCGGATGGTGCTTCCGTTTTTTGAAGACGAACATTTTTGAGCGTTTTATGTAGTTATAGACAGTTCTTTTGGTTACATGTGTAATTCTTGATTGAAATTGCGCCTTGCCGACACTTCCACCAGTCTTTTTGAGTTCACGAATGATTTTCGTTGATCACGTTGGGTGAGTTTTTTGGTCTTCCTGTCTTCTTTTTTCTTCTGTCACTTTCAGGGTTTCTTATGAAGTTCGAAACAGTATTAGGACTGATTCGTAGCTGCCGTGCAATCTCTCTCACACCTTTGCCTTCATTTTTATAGGCAATTATTTGGCCCTTCTGAAACTTACTTAAGGGTATTCCTCTGAGCATCCTAAGACCAACAAAAACTATGAATTTCTAGCTGAATATTTTATTCTTGTTAAAAAGGAATTAAAAGAGAAAAAAAATACTTACCTATAAACTTTCCAACAGCTTCTAAATAGATTTTTTGGATGTGTCCTTCTACTTTTTTCACACACCCAAAGTTATTAAGTATTGCATTCCTAAGTTAAAATGGTGGTAAGTAAAAAAATCTCATTTAACTTTCACTTAACGTAAATTAAAACTCTAACAAAACAACTCTCTACAAAAATCAGGTCAAAAGCAGTAAAATAAAAGCATATTGTACAAAAAAAATGACTGTCCTTCTACTTTTTTCCCACAGTGTACACGCATAAACACCACACACATACAATTAGAGACATACATTATTTAACACATTTAAAGACAGGTAATTATTGATTCGGGGAAGGATTCCACTTCTAAGCTGAAAATCCGAAATTCGGACACGCGCAATGTGGGTGAAATATACTTCCTCTCCGAGGGAGAGTCTGTAGGCCAACTAATGCGCCAGGATTCGCTAAATATATTTCCTCTCGGGATGAGAGACTATAAACTAAACGTTTCTCATAGGGAGAGCAGGTTGCGCTGTACTTAATCTCAGGTGAGAATCTCGAGGCCAGCTAACCATTTTCCCTGAATGCCACAAGGAGCGCTCTTTGCCAGTATATAGGAAGAATCAAGGTTACAATACTGGTTTACTTTCACAACTATAATGAAAGAATAATAATTTTCTAATATACTAATAAAAATAAAATAAAAACATTATTAATTTTTTTTTTCAGTTGCTTATAGAAAAGTAAAATCCTCAGAAACATTCATATAACCAGCAAGAAATTAAGTAAAAAATTTTGCCCTTTTTAATATAATACTTCTTTAGGATTCTTAATAATATCAAATTTCGTGATATATATAAAACCGAAATATACCAGGAACTCCTATCTCTCTGACACAGAAAAATTTCATATCTATTGAATAAAAGTTGAACTTCACTTTTTTTTTTTTAAATTCGAAAATATCCTACCATACGACAGTTTCTCTTATAAATGTTAAGTAAATTGGAAACATAATATTTCCTATGTATAAATTTCATTCAATACTACGAATACACTTTTACTTCCCCTCCCCTACGTAAGGAAATCAGAGCAAATACATATATATTTATGTTTACAAAAGGAAGTAAATCCCCCTTGCTCATATTTAAGGTGGCTCTATCGCAGAAATCAAATTCCACGTGAAGACCTCCCTATAAAATCGAACTCTTCAAAACAAATTCACTCGGAAATTGTGAATTTCTTCGCGATCAATAGCCGGAAAGAGGGAGGAAATGTATCTTCGGGAAATGTGAAGGGTGGATTTTTCTTTTTCCTCCCCTTTGATACATAAAAACACTTTCCTACCCGATATATGATGAACCTCATCTTTCGAAATCTAGTATCAATCTCAGAGTCCGCAGATATATTATGGAGGCGTTTAAGGAGTCTAATATTTAAGTTCTGGTACCCCACTTTTTTAAAAATAACAACAACAAAAAAAGTTTGAAGGGAATAATTCTTGGAGCGTATTTCTTTCGTTTAGTTTTTAATTTATGACGGTGTTCTGAAACTTTTGGTGTTGCGGGAATAAAATAATAATATCAGGAGATATCCCTTTTATTGTGAACTGCAATAAAAACCATAAATCTCGTTTACCCTATGGTTTTGATACATATAACCAGCAAGAATATCATATGATTTTGATACATATAAGCAGCAAAAATACCAATATGCCACATGATCAGTATGAATACCATATAATATATGATCAGCAAGAATACCATTTGGAATATATCCAGCAAGAATACCTATATACCACATGATCCAGCAAGAATACCTATATACTAATATACCACCATGATCCAGACAAGAATATACCATATAAGAATACTAATATACCATGACCAGCAAGAATACCATATAATATATGACCGGCAAGAATGCCAATATCCATAGGACTAGCATCAATACTAATATACCATATCCATAGGACTAGCATCAATACTAATATACCATAGGACCAGTAAGAATACCAATATACCACATGACCAGCATGGATACCAATATACCATAGGACAATTAAGAATACTAATATACCATACGACCAGCAAAGATATCAATATACCACATGGTTTTTGATTAATATAGCCAGCAAAATATTGAGAAAAAAAAATATATTTTTTTTTTAATTTACTGACGAAACTCCAATCTAGAAATTGAATTTTTTTTCTATAAGTTGTCCTGCTCTTGGATTGGCACATTGGTAAGGCAAGTAAATTAAAATTTAAAAAGACCCTGATTCAATAAAATGTCCAATAGTTTTTGCTTTGAAAAATGCAGATTATAGCAGATAGAAAGAATTAACAACCAGACTGACTAGTTGAAGGTCTTCAAATATTCACTTTGACAATGTGCAGTTGCTTCTGAACGTCTTCTCAGAAAGAATCTCTTCATATATTTTTCTAGGACACGACATTGATGCACAGAAGTAGTGACTATCATAAATATGTAAACAATTTATCAGATTCACTGATTACACACTGAGAACAAATGGAATTCTAACTAACCAACTCCCTGGCACTACAGCCCATGTTGGAATTGACGACAGCCTACTGACAGATTTCGAATCAGGAGATGTTTTTCTTTTTAAGGGATAGAGCTGTCAACCCTACGTCCAAAGCTCTGCCATCATATTAACTCAGGACCTACTGTTTAAAGTAGACTCTGAACCACTGCAAGCATCAATGGAACTGCTCTACTAATTAAAAAAATTTCACGTAAAAGATGATGAAGATGTCATACCATTAGTTTTCAATTTATTGGAAGAAAAAAAAATGTTATTGATATTAAAAAACATTTCTAGGATAATTTGAGTTTTTTTGTATTAAAAATAATGCATAAATAATTTCTATCACTTTTTTTAAAAGGTTTTCTAATTTTCATTATTTTAAAGTTAAACTATTTAATTATTTCATGGTTTCAAATGGAGGAGCTTTTGAGACGACTTTAGTATCCAAAAAGAAGAATAAAAAAGTTTATGTATTAAAGTAAATTCCATAAATATAATATATCAATATTATTATCATTAAACAATAGTTTCCTTTTTTAACCAGATGAAAAAATGATTTCCTAACTAAACAGGAAATGCAAGTAGGTTTAACAATAAATTCCAAGTTAAAAATAAATACATTGTCAATACATTAAAAATAAATACATTGTTAACATTTCTATTGTATCTGTACAATAGAAATGTTATTTCCAGATTAATTCATTTTAGTATTTCAAAAGCTTTTATTTGAAATTTAAAAATTTCACTAAAATATTTGTAATTTTTTTAATATTGTTTAAGTATTTGTAAAATAAAAGTTTAGAAAACAATTCGTATATATTTACTCATAAGAAAAAGAAAAGTTTTTGAAAATTACATACTTTCAAGTAATAGAAATAAAATCTCAAAGAAATCTCAAAAGGAAAATCACTATTTCTCAGAAACAGAAAAAATGAATTTTTTTCTAAATTATTTATATGCACACATTATTGTTACAATATTATTTATGTATTTATCACACATATTTGGAACAAATATCTATTAAATTATATTAATTATATATTAAAATATATATTAAAATTTTTATCATATTTATTTTTTTCATTTTAGATGAATTCAAAGTAATAAAGATAATTCTGTAAACACTACAAAATAATTTTTGACAGTATTTAACTTTGAACTATGACGTTTTTCCCTTTTAAATAAAATGATAATCTTCTATTATAAATACAAATTGAACTTTATACTTTCGATGTAAATAACAAACAATACATTCCCTACAATCTAATTCGAAGTTATTTTAATATTCAAAACTAATTTATTTGAATTTTATTAATTTAATAAACATAGATTCCATCTGTTTTCATATGTTTAGTATATCCACATACTAAGGTGAAATTATTGTTTATTTGAAACTGGCAATCTAAAAGTTTCAGGCGATAAAAGTAATCGCACAAAGAAATAAAATTCTGAAAAGCTTTCATACATGGCAGTAACAAAGATTATTTCGAAGTGTTAATATTTTTATTTTCACTAAAATCACACAGAAAATGCATGGAATTAATTTTTAACAGTACATAGCTTTGAACTATGACGCTCTTTCAAAATGATAATCTCTTATTATAAATAAAAATTGAACTTTATATTTTTCCTGTAAATAACAAACAATATATATTCTAAAATATAATTCAAAATTACTTTAAAATTCACAACTAATTTATCTTAATTTTGTTAATTTAATTAACATAGAATCCATCTGTCTTCAAATGCATTACTAGAACCATGCCAATGTGAAATTAATGTTTAATTAAATCTGGCAACCTGAAAGCTTCAGACAATAAAAGTAATCGTACAAAGAAATAAAATTCTCAAAAAAACCTTTTGTACATGGCAGGAACTAAAAAATTATTCTAAGTGTTAATATTTTTGTTTTCACTAAAGTCACACGGAAAATGCATGTAATTAAATATTAATTTACTGAATTTCTAACTCTTCATTAAGATTGTTAAAGCATTTGAAAAGTATAATACGAAATGTATTAAAATGCAAAGATCATTTGTTAATGAATTTCGAATGCATACCATATCCAAGAGCTTAGAAAAGTATACATTTAATTACATTCATTATATGAATAGCTAAAATAAATACCTTATAAAACTTGTATTTTTGAGTACAGTTAACACTGAACATTACATGAAATTAAAATATTATTTGTGAAAAAGAAATAGGAAATCTTGAATTTAGTTTGTTAACTATGTTGACTTTTGTTAATTAACCTGTTCAGACTGTCTATAATTATACGGATTCACATCAAAGAGGAATATAGTTTAATTATAGTTAGAAGGAAGCAATTCTTTAGAAGTAACAATTTCATAAACACAATTCAGTCTTCACTGCACGTGTTATAAAAGTGTAATTAATTGAAAATAGTAAGACTAATAAATTATGCTCTTTGATGCTCTTTGCAAATAAAAATAGTAATACTGCAAGGTATAATGTTACAGATAACTTCTTTCTAATTTGAAGTTGAAACATAAAATTAATTATATTTTTTTAACTTCAGATAGAAAATATTCATAAATGAAATTTATTAACATTTTTCTTTATTTTTAGATTTATTCATGTCAAAATGAAGAATTAAGATACAGTTTTAATATATATGTTCAATCAATTATTTCTAAACTAAAATTCTAAGTAATATTGCCTTCTACAAAAAACGCTGTTTTGCTGCAAGTAGATAGTTTACAAAACATTATCATATTTATAATCATCCAAAATTATGCATATCAACACATAGTTAGGTAGTAGGTAGAAAATGTGAGTAAAATATATTATTGATGGTTAATACTAGCAAAATACTTTAATAACTTTAAAATAACTTATATATCATAAAAATGATCAACCACATCTGTATTTTAATTAGATTTTTGGTTGCTCAAAATATTAAGCAATTTTCGATATTAAATAATGGGGAGAATATTTATATTAAAATTAAAAACGCTTTATATTATAGCTACTGATATTTATGTTTGAAATAATGTAAATTGAATTTTAGAAAAGCATAATTTAGCTGTTTCAGGAAATATTTTTAAATTTTTAATTGAAACAATATTTACATAAAATTATAGAACAGCTAAATTTTCTAAATTTAAAATGAAAATATAAAATTTATTAGTTTTATACGTATTAGTACTACAAAAATTTAATATTTCATATTCAAATTTTTGTAGTACTAATAAAAAGTAATAATTTTTGTCAGTACAATTTCGTTTTCATATTTGCTTATTTTGATTTACATCTATAAAATTAAGATGGTTTTAAGTTTATTGAACAATTTACTTTCTAACAAAATAAATTGTTCAATAAATTTACAATAACTATTTTTATACACATAGATCTGCTATCAATTGCCTAAAGCATGTTTAAAGATAGATAATTAACAAAACAAACCTGTCATTTTTTTTGTTATTTCTTTTTGACAGTTTCAAAAGCAAACTCCTTAAAATAATAACTTTTAAGAGTTGGCACGAATTTATTTTCGTTTACATTTGCCTCCGTTTTCTTATTTTGTTTATTTATTTATTTCTCTCCACCCCCCTCCTTCCATCCCTAGACAAATAATCGTCTGAAATCCCTCAGTGTTTCCGATCGCGTGAAATGCTTGGGATTGGGAAAAAGAAAAAGAAGGTTGAGTTGTGTGTGTGCTGTTAAAGGAAAAGTCGGTCTGTAATAATAAATAAGGCAGACGGTATTTAGGATTTGGGTGGCCTCATCTGATCCCCCCCCCCCGATCACGAATTCGGAGGGGGGAGGGGGGTGAAACCTTCAATTATTATTATGAAGGTTGGCGCTTGGATGAGAAGGCGAGGAGGGGACAAAAAGGTATTACTGTCGCAGACGCTTATAATTATGATTTTTGGTGGATGTCTTCATAATATCGTGACGTCACGTGCTGGCGACTTGCATGGATTTGTAGGGGTTCCACATTTGGCAGCTAATCTTGTTTTTTTTATTGAATTCAGAAACTGTATAAAGATATTTTATGAACTCAAATTTGAATATTCATCTATCAGCATGATAAAGACAGAAGTGTTGGAAGCAATGTAAACCAAATAAAATCAATAATAAATAGAATATTTATGACTTGGGAGCATTTGATAGATTTTTTAATAAAACTTAAAAATTCTAGATTTTACTTTCAAATTTAATTATAATAATTCAATTTTTAATGTACGATAATATTAAAAGAGTTGATATTAAATGATAAAGCTAAATCTTGGTCAAATAATCGATTTTAAAATTATAAGTAAATAAGGACTCACCAATTGAACAAATTAATTACCTTTTATTTCTTCATTTCAATAATACATTTTTCACAGTTTTATTAAAACTGATTCGTGTGCTAAAAGATTAATAATACATATTTGAAGTCATTGTTGACTCAATGAAAACCATATTTTGCGGATGATAGAATGATTTGTTAGATAATTCCCCAGTTTCTATTGCATATTTTTGTATATGACTTACCTCTAAATCCTTTTTATATGTAAAAAAAATTTACAACCACTATTTGTAAAAAATATTCTTTTTAGATAGAAAATCTTGAATTTAGTTCATTAACTAGTGACTTTTACTAGTTAGCCTATACAGACTATAATTATATGGATTCATATGAAATAGGAATATAGTTTAATTATAGTTAAAAGAAAACAATTCTTTAGTAGTACAATTTCTTAAACACAACACAGTCTTCCCTGCATGTGTTATGAAAATGTAATTAATTGAAAAATAAAACTAATAAATTAATCGCTTTAATATAGTTGCAAATAAAAATAACAGTGGTGCAATGTATTCATATAATATTCTTTCTTATTTATAGATGAAGTATAAAATTTAAAAAAAATTACATTAGAACGAAAATAATAAGTGAAATTATTAACATTTTTCTTTAATTCTAGATTTAATCACGTTCAAAAGAGGAACTTAATTTGTTATAAATTGCTGAAGTTGCTTAAGTGTGGTTTGCAGACTTGTATTTCGTACAAGCTGGGGTTTTTTTTCCATAGAATGTATGGGCTTTATTGTAGGAGCGGACAGAATTTACGTGTCTTTGATCATTTTCAAATTTGGAAATTTTCACTGAAAATTTTAATTTTTTTACCCATAATATTATAGACATTTTTTTGGGGAACGGGAATTTTTCGTATCCTTGACCACTTTCAATTTAAAAATTTCTTTCACTAACTTTTTTATGCATAATATTTTTAATTTTTTTCACGAGTTTTTTAACACATAATATTTATTCAAATATCTTTCACGAGCTAACAATAATATAATTGAATGATTAAATAATGTAAAATTGTTCTAAGAGATGGTCTGGTGAAAGAAGAGACAATTTTAATTCGAAAAGAAAACGAGATTTTTCAAGAAAAAATAGAGAAGAACAGATACAAAAAATATAGATACAAATTAATTTCTAAAAATTCACCGAACTTTTTTCTTCAGAAGACCACAGATGAAATTTCTAGAAATGGTTGATCTACACGATTTTCGTAATTTGGATAACTAAAAAGATTAAAAATTCTCAAAAATTGTTTTATTTGTTCTAATTAGAATAGAATAATTCGAAATTGTCCTATGGTTTTTTTAAATTGATTCTAGCATTCTAAACTGTGTTTTATTTTATTTAATTTTACAGGCTTGCATCTTTCACGAATATGTCCGGTTTTTATACCAGATTTTCAAAAATCTTTCATACGATTTTCGATTTTCGAATCTTTCATTTCGATTTTTTTAATATATCTCTAATGTTTCTCTAATGTTGTATCTCTACTCTAATGTTTTCTCAATGTTATTTTGGCGTTAAAAACTCATAAACTTAAAACATGTTTGAAAAATTTTATTCTAGTATAAAATCTCTATTTTATTTAATTTTACAGGCTTGCTTCTTCCACGAATATGTCCGGCTTTTATATCAGATTTTCAAAAATCTTTCATACGATTTTCGATTTTCGAATCTTTCATTTCGATTTTTTTAATATATCTCTAATGTTTCTCTAATGTTGTATCTCTACTCTAATGTTTTCTCAATGTTATTTTGGTATTAAAAACTCATAAACTTAAAACATGTTTGAAAAATTTTATTCTGGTATAAAATCTCTATTTCTAATGCAAAAGCTGAACTTTATAGATAGGATGAAAATGAATACAATTATACAGCTTAGTCTTGGACTGAAAATTAAGATTGAGGATGATAGGGTGGAAATTAAGTACAAAAATTCGTTTTTAATTTTGGTTCTATATTCAATGAGCTGATCATCATTGAGCTCATCAACTTTTTAAGTTGATCAGTAATAAAAAAAAAGCGATAAATCTTTATTTAAAGTGTAATAATACATAAGTTATAAAAAAAAAAACAATGAAGAAAAAATTTTAAGAACAGCTTTAAAAATTGTTTCGATTTATTTATATATCTGTAAACTTTAATTTGATATACAAACTGGTAATTCATTCTATTTCAACTTAAAAAGTCATTTTCTTCTTTTTTTTTTTTTTAATAAATAACTGTGGAATCATATTCTAATAGAATGGTAAAAATATAACGACTGGAAAAGAAACTAAATTTCAAATGTACTTTAGACTAAAGGGGAAAAAATTTACTTCCATTTCTTAACTTTCTTGTTTTGAAATTTAGGGGAATAAGATATATCGAGTGCAGCATATCAATATAAAAATCAAATAGATTATCTATATATTATTTAAATATCATCTTACTTATTGTAAAATGTGACTCATTTTAGAGATTTTTAAAAATTAGTTTTTATTTTTATTTTTTTTTTGTGATCGCAAACAATGTACCGCAGATACGGAATCCTTCATACACTACGTCACGAACGCCACGCCATCTATCATATTGAAATTTGGCGGTTCTTTTTAACTCGCCAACACCTGCCTCCGCCAAAGACAACAACCTCATTGCGATGTTGCAAAACTGCTGTAATAGAAGTTATCATGCTGAGCTTTTTTTTTTTCTTCGTTCATCATTTTTTTATTAAAAAAAAAGAGCGGGACCAAGCGCAAATTGCGGAGGATGTAGCGCGAAAGGGAGGAAAAGCAAACCCATTTGTGTCGACGGGGGGGGCCAGAATTTAAAAAAAGTCTGGACACTTTAACAGATGAGCCAAATGCGTGACCAACAAGCAATAGAAGAAAGTAACAACAATAATAAGTCAAGCTGTACCCAACCAATTAGAAACCGAGATTCAACCTTTCGCTCCTCCCAGCCACTTTAAAAGTCTGCATCATTAAAAGAGGAGAAGAAACTGGTTATACTTTATGCTGCCTCATAGATTTATTGTTTTTTTATGATCTTTAAGCTGGAAGAGGTATGGTAGAGGTCCACCTGCTATGCACGGAAAGACAGACCTCCCTAAGTCAATTTTTGAGTCCTCCTCGCTTCTTTCTTTCTTTTTTTATTTGTTATTGTTATTTCTCTTCGCCTTTTGCTTACGTTTGCGTGTGGGTAATGATACTTTATGTATACATCCAATCAGTATCTTCAACAATCGTGAAGTTTTTAAAAAGAACGTCTGTTCGTATTCATTTTGAATGGCTGCCTGCCATCTTCTTTTAAAGATGTTATTAAGTAATTAATTCGAATGACGTCCCCCTGCACCACGTATCGTTTTTGGACAACTTGAGGTATCGTTTTAGAAAGATTCTCTCTTTTTTTTTCTTCTTCTATGGTTTTTTTGTAACAGTTCTGTCGGCCCTACAATGGTCGCATATAAATATTGCCCTACAGTTGGTTGTTAACAGAACGTAAAAGCAGGTGTGTGTATTTTTTTAAAAATAGAAGATAATTCAATTAACACGATTTCGTTGAAACAAAAGAAGATCTGTTCTGTTAAATGGTCGTTCTTGTGGCCACCCATTCAGAAGAAAAGACAATGATATCGAATAAATGTTGAAAGAGTAGCGAGACAATGAATACATTTTTAACGAGATAACGAATGAATTTTTAAAAGTTTTATTTATTTATTCATTTATTTTTATTTTATTTTCAATGTAATTTTTTTTAATACAGAAAGTCTCAAAAATATATTAAGATCTTTAAATTATAATAACAATGAAATGTTTTTATTCGAATCTTATTTGATTTCATTAGTGCTACGAAAGCTGAACTATGTCAAGTTAAAAGTTTAATTAATTGTTTTGAAAGTTATTTATTTGTGACTGAATAAATTTCTAATAAAGATTAATGCAATTGTGAGTCATTGTTATAATGTCGGTAAATAAAGCAATTATTCGAAAATGTATTTGAAAATAATATTAAGGAATTTGAAAAGTGTATGAAAAAAAATTAAGTTGATTCGAAAAATCAAAAATTAGATTCTCAAAGCTATTTTTTATATAATTTTTATTAAAAACTTATTTTCTCTGTATTTTGAATAAAATAATTAGACACTGATTCGAATTAAGCATTATTTGAATCTTATTTTATTTCATTACTGCTACGAAATTTGAACTATTTCAAGTTAAAAGTTAAATTAATTGTTTTTACAGTTATTGTATTCTATTTGTAACTGAATAAATTTCTAATTAATTTCTAAGAATAAGGAAATTTAGCATCATTGTTAGAACGTCAGAAAATAAAATAATTAATTTAAAATGCATTATTTGAAAATAATATTAAGGAATATGAAATGTGTAAGAAATATGAAGATGAGTTGAGAAAAATTAAAAATTAAATTCTAAGAAACTGAGAAAGTTGTTTTTTTAATAATATTTTAATTAAAAACTTATTTTCTCTGTAATTTGAATAAAAATAATTAAGTTATTTATTTTTAAAAAATTATTTTAGTTTGAATTGCATTTTGATTCATTTTAAGGATCGTCTATTTATGATTTTTAAGGCATTTTATTAAATTAATGATTTTTATACGGTAAAATTAAAAATGCTTACCTACTGAATGCTCCGTTAAAACATTAAAACAAAAATTATTTCCGTTTAGCTACTTCAATAACAGAAAAATTATTGTAACGTAAAGTCCATGAAAAATGCGGCAAATTGAATCTGTTTATGCATTTCTAATAATTTTTTACCACTTTTCTCATCTTTAATTCTGTATTTCACTCAAAGTTTCGCACGATTTTAATATGCTTTCATCAAAGGTATCAAATTATCTATTTTATTATGCTTTCATTAATTTTCATTTTCATTATAGAATTTTGTTAATGATTTAAAATTAAAAGTATTGAAAAATACATTCATAAAATATTGACCAAATAAACTTTTTCAAATTTGTTTTTTATGAAATAATGCTATTACATTTTAAAGTTAAAAATACTTAACAAATTATAAATAATAAAGGATAATGAAAACAATGAACCAAAATCAATTATTATATTTCATATTTCTTAATATTTAATAACTTCCTTTTAATAAATCTTTATCATAAATGTTTTTTATAAAGCTGGAAGTATTTTTTGTAATTAAATAAGCGTTTCTTTTAAATTTATTAAAGCATTTTTAAATCAGAATGAATACATATATTTTTATATGTATTTTTAAAAATATATTTAATATTATATTTATTTACAAAAATTATTTTTAAAAATTCATAAATGTCAAAATTAGAATTTTTTGAACATATATTATATGTTCATAAATACATGAAATATATTTCATATATTTCATTTTTTGAACATATATAACATATATTTTCATTACAAAATAATTTATTAATTTTACTTACATTATTAATTTTAACATATTTGTTATTATTAGCTTATTAATTTATACTTACTAATTTGAATATATTTGTGTTGCTATATTTTCAGTTCTTTTGAATGTACAGTAGTTCTAAGTTTCGTAATTCGATAATGACGATTTATTATAACAAAGTTTTAAAGTACTATCTTTTCGATTTAATCAGATAACTCTTCTTAAATTGTTCATGAGGTTGTACAATGTTTATTATTGGTACAAATTCTTCATAATTGTTCAATTTGGTACAAATTCAGTCCCATTGTGACGTTACTTTATGATCGTTTTATGAAATACTTAGTAATTAGTTTTTATTATTTAACTATACCATCATAGAAAATAAATCCAGGCTACTCTGGCGTTCATTTAATAACATGTCAATTTTATTTAAGTAAATTTTCAAGTCAAATCAAATTTTTAAGTAAATTAAGTCGAAAAAATTCTTTTTTGTTAATTAAAAAGTTAAACAATATTCATCAATATTTGGAAAATACTATGAAAAATTTTAATGATTTTATGTTGACATAGTAAACGTTACATATGTATTTGTATATTAAAACCAATTTGAAATGCAGCTTGTATTAGTAGTGAATTTATTTGTATGTATATTCATCATCCTATACTTTGAAAATAAAATACGTTTGAAAAGTAGAATTTACTTGTAATTAATGACCGAAGAATCAGAAGAAAATAGAAGAAAAAAATTACTTTTTCTTTCTTATACTATGAGCTATACAAAGAGCTATGTTGCAGGAAAAGACTATAAATAAAAATTTTATGCTTCCTTATAATAGATTATATCCAAATTATATTAGTAATTTATACAAAAGAGCAGTAATTCATATCATTACGGTATTGCAGAAAACTATTAAAATTTTAAGATGATTTTAATTAAAAATGCAAATAGCAAATCATTAATATTTAAAAATAGTAAGTTATCATAACTTAATCCTGCTATTAAATTTTTTATAATTTTATTATTTTAATAATTTATAGTATTTCAATATCAGAAGTTTCACATTACTCATGAAATTTTATTAATCATTTTTAGAATGATAGATTCATAAAATAAATATGGCGTTAAGCTATAAATCAGTCATTTCAAAAAAATAATAATAATAATAATAATAAATAATGAAATTGTAGCTTTTTAAAGAACAGAATTTAGAAAGATTAAAACATAAATTGTAAATAAGAAGCAATTTCAATTAAAAATATTTTTAGATGCATAAATTTCAACAAGAAACGAATATTTCTTAACAATTATCAACGAAAAATTTTGTTTGAATGGATTGTAGCTGTTCTTAAAAAATATAATTGTTTTTATTCAGGAATCGAAAATTACCTTATTTTCAACTATTTTCTTTATCGATAATTACAATTTCGATTTTTACTTAAAAACCAAATTCATCGAAGATTAAAACAAGTTATTTTTCTGGTTACAAACCATAAAATAAGGATTAAAATATTTTTTGAACTTATAATTAGTGAAAATCAAAAGTTGCTAGAAATGATTTTTAAGACTGTATAAATTAATTACTATTACTTGCAGTCTGCAAATTGTAACAATTTTAACAAATTTGAATTTCTCTCTGTACATCAATAAAATATAATTTCTTTGAAAAAATAAGCGTTATAAATTGAATATAAGGAAAAAAATTAACGTATTTATCTCCTAAATACAGTTGTGTTCTAATAAAAATGTATTATATTTACATTTACATATTTATTTTACATTTACATTTACTTATTTTTTACATATTTATATTTACAAATATTTACATCAATACCATAATTCACAGAAGATTTAAAACAAATTATTTTTCTAATTATATTCTATAAAATAAGAATTAAATTATTTTTGAACTTATAATTAGTGAAAATCAAAAGTTGCTAGATAAGATCTAGGATTGAATAAATTAATTACTATTATTTGCAGTCTGTAAATTGTTACAATTTTAACAAACTTTCATTTCTTTCTGTACAATAATAAAATATAATTTCTTTGAAAAAATAAGCATTATAAATTGAATATAAAGAAAAAAATGTAACTTATTCATCTCTAAAATATTGTTATGTTCTAAGTAAAAATTTATTATATTTGCATTTACAAATTTTTTACATATTTATATTTACATATATCTACATCAATACCAGAATTCACAGAAGATTAAATCAATTTATTTTTCTAATTATAACCCATAAAATAAGAATTAAAATATTTTTTAAACTTATAATTAGTGAAAATCAAAAGTTTCTATGAAAGATTTCTAGAATTGAATAAATTAATTACTTTTGCAATCTGTTTGTAACAATTTTAACAAAACTTCCTTTCTTTCTGTACAGTAATAAAATATAATTTCTTTGAAAAAAATAAGCATTAGAAATTGAACATAAAGAAAAAATTAATGTAGTATTTATCTCCTAAATACTGTGGTGTTCTAAGTAAAAATTTATTATATTTATTTTACATTTACATATTTATATATACTTATAAATATATGTAAATATACATCAATACCAGAATTTACATACTAGTATTTACATAAATACCAGAATTCATAGAATATTAAAACAAATTATTTTTCTAACTATAACCCGTAAAATAAGAAATAAATTTTTTTTTGAACTTATAATTAGTGAAAATCAAAAGTTGATGGAAAAGATTTCTAGGATTGATTAAATTAATTACTATTATTTGCAGTCTGTTTGTAAAAATTTTAACAAACTTTCCTTTTTCTCTATAATTATATCAATAAAATATAATTTCTTTGTAAAAATGAGCATTAGAAATTGAACATAAAGAAAAAATTAATGTATATATCTCTAAAATACTGTTGCGTCTTAAGTAAAAATTTATTATATTTATATTTACACATTTATTTTACATTTACATTTACATATTTATTTATATCAATATCAGAATTCATAGAAGATTGAAAAAAATTATTTTTCTAATTAAAACCTATAAAGTAAGAATTAGATACTTTTTGAAGTTATAATTAGTTAAAATCCAAAGTTACTTAGTAAAGTATAGGATTCAATAAATTGATTAGTATTATTTGCAGTCTGTAAATTGTAACAATTTTAACAAACTTTCATTTCTCACTGTACATCAATAAAATATAACTTCTTCGTAAAAATAAGCATTAGAAATTAAATATAAAGAAAAGAATTAATGCATTTATCTCTGAAATACTGTTGTGTTCTACGTAAAAATGCATTCTTTTTTCACAACTCAAGTATCAGAAAAAAAAATCTAGTTCTTTTCCTGAAAAAAAAAATGCGGTAAATCTTCGAAAACGTTAGATCGAGACTGTCTAATATTTCGATGCTGTCTAAAGAAAGCTAGTAGCGAAAGTGATTTAATTTCCCGTCTTTTCGATTTTTCAGAAAAAAAAGAAAGAACGAAAGAAAAGAACTGTCTTTTATATTTTTGCGTCGATATTTTTTTCGCCATTGCTTTCGTTTCTTAATCGTTTTCATACGTTGAATCTCCCAGAAAAAGATAGAGAAAGGAAAAGAATACACAGAGAAAAGAAATATTTCTCTATTATTTTCCAGTTTCTTTCTTCTTTTTTTTTTCGGAAGGAGTAAGATTGAAAAAATGAGGATAATTTATTTCTTCGCTCAATGATTCTTCCTATAAGACATTCTTCTACAGAAAGATCCATAAATGCGTCACAAATTTCTTCGCTATCTTTTACACTATATAAGAATTAAGTGCTTTATACATATACAGTTAAACTACAAAGTATTTATCTGGCCTTATAATTTTCTAAACTTTTGGTATTCCTAAATTATTAGAAATTTTTAATGAACAATAAATAAAATTCCCACTAAATGAAAAGAAATAAAAAAAGTATTTTTTACCTATACAGAAGTTTTGTTAAGATGTAAATAAATAAATTTTCACATCCATTTCACATTTTTTTTAAATGAAAAGAAAAAAGACTTTTTTTGCATAAATTTGTATTGCCATCATAAAATATGAATTTATGCAAAAATAATCGTTTTTATTTTTCGTTTCGTTATTTCTTTGTTAGAATAATATTTTTAAAGAATTTTTTATTAAAAAAAATTTAAAAAAAAAAAAAAAAACTTTTTACTAGAAACATACCGAATCTTTTTTTAATATTCTTTAGATTTATTCTATAAAAATTTACATAATGTACTGATCTGAAGTGAGCATTTGTAAAATTATAGTATATTTCGATAATATACTATAATTTATATTGCGTTTTCATTTTGTAAACGATTTATTGGTATAAATTTATATTGTCATATACAATACAAATTTAAGCAAAAAAAATTGTTTCGTGTCATTTTTTCTTTGTTAGAATAATATTTTTAAAGAATTATTCATTATAAATAATTTAGAAGAACAAAGCAAAAAATTTTAACTAGAAACATACCGAATCTTTTTTTAATATTCTTTAGATTTACTCTATAAAAATTCACATAATGTACCGATCTGAAGTGAGCATTTGTAAAATTATAGTATATTGCCATCTAATAGAAAGTTATAGGTTTAATTCAAATCACACAAAACAAATTTATAATTTTTGTTGTTATTGTTCTTTATTATAGTTCTTCTAAA
>BPLQ01007732.1:0-43798 GCA_021605075.1 Caerostris darwini | reverse complement strand
ACTTTGAACGTCTTCTGGCTTTATTAGTTCCCGTGGATAAGATTTCTTTAGTCGCCTGGATTAGATGTCGCGTGAATTGCGTGTCATTTTATTCAGTCTTCTGAATAATATTATGGATACGAAAATGCTTGATAAAACATTTAATCAAGTTGGTGTACTGCATGGCTTTAACGTTTTCAAAACCATCATATTGATGTATTTATATAAAGTTTAGTTTTTGGTCTTTGTTTACTTTAAAAATGATTTAAATTATATTACACTTCTGCGTTTAATTTTAATATCGACTGATTTTCAGAGATATTATTTGCCATTATTTTCCTTCATTAAAAACGTTATATTGGTAATGTCAGGATAGAAATATTTAACATACTCAATATTTTATAAATGATTATATAATGGTTTTAGATATATATGAAATACGAAAAAAATGTTTTTAATAAACTCAATTTATTTAAAACATATTTTAGCTAAAAAAAAAAAAAACAAGTAATGTTTTCAGAAAATTAAATAAATATTCTGAAATATTTTAATTAACGATTTTCCATCGTTTTTCCTCACTATGCATTATAAAGAAATACATTTTAAGAAACAAAAAAATCAAAAAAAAAAAAAAAAAAAAAAAAAAGATGGAGTACCACTTCTTAAAAAAGGAAGAAAAAAAAATCCGAGGACCACTTCTTAATTAAGTACATTAATTAAAAAAGTTAAATAGAAACATAAAACAATCATGTTTAGAGCGAAGTCCCATCATCAAATTAATAATGTCCTGTCAGAGAAACCTTAGCAAAATAATAGGAAGTTGAGATCTTTCAGCGTTCGAGCTTAAATCCTATTTTACTTCCTTATTAAAGCGGCAGTAAAGGCCCTAATGCCCGCCTATCCAATGCCCTTTTCCGATTTTTGATATCCATTAAAGCAATGACATGCGACAAAACCGGAAATGAAGAGAACAGCGAGTCAAAAACCAACCCGCAAACTTTTCCAGACAGCGGATTGGTGCATCTACCTCTTGGCGATACATACAGTACTTTTCTTTCACCCTTTCTTCCCCACCCCCTGTTTCGATCAAAATGTTTAAAGCAGTTTTAATCTTGTCAGAATGCCCTTGCAGCTGAATTAACTGCGCCCAGTCCACTAATTAAATAAGGAACGAATAAGGTTCGATTAAGGAAATAGGGGAGGGGAGGGGACGATGAGAGGGTGCAGAAAGGGAGGGTGGGAGAGAGAAAAAAACCCCACCAATTTCTATTAGGATGGGCATACAATTTTTATATTTTGTGAAAACGTCAAGGGTTGATCGTAATTTTCTGCCGTGTTCTCGAATCTCGGACGTTAATTGATGGTGCAAGTGATAATCGAAAAAGATGCTGTTACCGATTTAATTCGGGATTTGTGGTCAAGATGATAAATCGTGATTATTTTATTAAGCAACGGAATTATTTATTGTTCGCCGCTGCAAACTTTGGATGTATTCTGGGTTTATTACCTCATGTGGTTCAGATGTCTTGTCTTTTATTTAGTATGCCTAATAATATTATGGGAACGAAAAGCGTTTGATTTAGAATGAATAAATAATGTCCTGTCCGACACTTTTGGCATCCTTAAAGACGTTAGAAATGTTAGGTAATACCAGGTTAGAAATATTTAACAATACTCAATATTAAAAAAATGATTATATAATAATTTCATATATATTTGAAATACAAAAAAAAAAAAATGTTTTTAATAAAATTCATGTATATTAAAACAAATTTAAGTTAAAAACAACAACTAATTATTTCAGAAAATTAAATATATATTCTGACATATTTTAAGTAACGATTTTTCCAACATTTTTTCTCATTATGTATGCTCTATGAAAAATAAATTTGAAAAAATCGAAAAGAAAAAAAAGCAATGCACAATACCACTTTTTAATTAAGTACATTAATTAAAAAGTTAAATAGAAACATGAAACAATCATATTCAGAGTGAAGTCACATCATGTCCTGTCAGAAACCTTAGCAAAATAATAGGAATTTGATATCTATCAGCGTTCCTTCTTATATCCTATTTTACTTCCTTATTAAAGCGGCAGTAAAGGCCCAAATGCCCGCCTATCCAATACCCTTTTCCGATTTTTGATATCCATTAAAGCAATGACATGCGACAAAACCGGAAATGAAGAGGACAGCGAGTCAAAAACCAACCCCCCAACCTTTTCCAGACAGCGGATTGGTGCATTTATCTCTCGGCGGTACACGCAGTACTTTTCTTCTACCTTTTCTTCACCACCCCCTGTTTCGATCAAAAGTTTAAAGACAGTTTTAATCTTGTCAGAATGTCCTTGCAGCAGAATTAACTGCGCCTAAGTCCACTAATTAAATAAGAAACGAAGAAGGTTCGATTAAGGAAATAGGAGGGATTGAGGGAGAATGAGAAGTGCAGAAGGGAAGGGGGAGGGAGAGAAAAAAAATCCCCGCCAATTTCCATTAGGATAGGTATACAATTTTTATATTTTGTGAAAACGTCAAGGATGATCGTAATTTTGTGCCGTGTTCTCGAATCTCGGACGTTAATTGATGGTGCAAGTGGTAATCGAAAAAGATGCTGTTACCGATTTTCTACGAGATTTGTGGACAAGATGATAAATCGTGATTATTTTATTGAGCAACGGAATTATGTATTGTCCGCCGTTGCAAACGTTGTACGTCTTCTGGGTTTTATTAGCTCTCGTGGATCAGATGTCTTGTCTTTTTATTTAGTATGCTGAATAATATTACGAAAAAGAAAAGTGTTTGATAAAACAATTACTGAAGCTGGTGTACAGTACAGCATGGTTTTAACTTTTTTAAAACCCTCATATGGATGTATGCTTCTTATTTCACGTTTGATTTAGTCTTTTGTTTACATAATTAGCTTAAATTAAGTTGAATTAAATCAGGTTTAATAATTTTAAAATTCATTCATTATGTATTCGTCAGAATAATAAATAAAGCACTATAATTGAATACAATTCCCTTATATAATTGCTTCAAATTTATTTCAAGTTTAAGAGTGAAAAGAAACACCTTTTGTTATATACAGTTTCTGAAGAAAATATTTCAATCAAAATTCTTAACTCGATAAGTTAATTGAAGTTCCATTCAAATTTAAATAATTTACTTAATGAAATATCACTCGTTTTTCCATCAAAAATAATTTTTTCCTCTTAAAATTCTACGAAAAAATTTCAAATGAAGATGAAATTTAAGAAAAAATCAAATTATAAAACTAACATGTAATTAGGAATATTAATTAAAAAATCTAATTACATATATGAAACAGTGATATTAAGAATGAAATCCCATTAAATTAATAACGGATTATCAAAAACATAAAAAATTGGAATCCTGGAAAATTAAAATCTTCTGAAGTTGTAACACATATTACATCTAATGTCTTTATTAAAGATCTAAATGTACTCTTATGCAATATTTTCTGATTTTTAGAATGCATTATAACAACTAGAAAAATGACCAACTTACCAACATACATCAGCAAGATCAGATTGTTCGCCTAACGCACGTACTAACCTACAACATTTTAACGTACGTCTAACGCACATACTAATCTGCAACATCTTAATGTAAGGCTACGTAATATTTTCTGATATTTAGTAAACAGAAAAATAATGAAGATAAAGTAAAAAAATAACCAACTAACAACTATAAATGACAAAAAAACTGAAATGCAGGGGAAAAAATGGTCAAAAACTAACTGCAACCTTTTCCATACAGAAGATTGATATAGTCTTAGCCGGTACGTATATTTAGGTTTCTGTATACACTCCGTTTTGTATCAAAAGTTTAAAATATTACGAGAATGTATTTGCAGCTAAATTAAAATGCAGATGATTCCTTAATATCAAAACCGTCCACTAATTGAAAAAGGAATACAGAAGGTTCGATTAAGGACATAAGGAGGATTGAGAACTTATGGATGAGCAATAAAAAAAACACCGTCAATTTCCTTCAGGATAGGTATGCAATTTTTACATTTCGGGAACACATCAAGGGACATCGTAATTTTCTACTTGGTTGTCGAATCTCTGACGTTGGTGCAGGTGGTAATCGAAAAAGATACTGTAGCCAATTTTCTTTGGGATTTTTGGACAAGATAAATCATGGTTATTTTATCAGTAAAACGATTTGTTGTGTATTGTTCCAATTCCATTTGCAGTGTACTGTTACATTTGTTGAACTCATTAACTCATGTAGATCACATGTCGTATCTTTATTTAGTCTTACGTACTACGTATCTTTTATTTGGTCTTCCATTGTATCTTTTATTTAAAATTAGGTAAGCGAATTATTTGTTGTGTACTGTTCAAAATTTTTACATTTGTGGAGCTAAGTAATTCATGTAAATCCGATGTCGTATCTTTTATTTAGTCTTTCTTATTAGTGTTACGTACTAAGTACATTTTATTTAGTTTTTTGTAGTATCTTTTATTTAGTTTTAGGTAAACGAAAAGTGTTTGAAAAAAGAACTTGATGTATTGGACTTGCTAAATAATTAATTAATTATGAAAAATTTTTATCGTAATATGATTGGATTCTTTTAAAATATTCAGATACAAAAATCATAGCCAATTAATTACTTAGACATTTTAATTTTTAAACCATTTATTTGTAAGTCTTTTTCATCTTTTTCTAGTTTTTTTTAATAAGATATGAAATTAAGGATTGTGAAAATTAGATCCTTATATTTGCATTTTATTATATGAAAATATTTGTCCTGATTTTATTTAATTTAATTAAAATACATAGACTGATAAGTTGATACATAGTCTAGTTTTTAATTAATCTTTTCAATAAAAATACAGAAATTAAAAGTGTTGCATAAAATAACTAGACACGCTTCTAAATAACAGAATTGCATGACATAAGTATAGTTCTCACATCATAGTTATTTTAGGGTTACCGGATAAATTCAGAACGTGGTGTGTCGGCTGTCTCGTAAAAATTTTGATCAAAAATACTGATAAACAGAGAAATCTAAGTTTCTAGACGACGTATTATGTATATTAAACTGAGAATTGAAAAAATTAATTACTGCACTTATGAGACTTTAAGGAATCGTATTTGTGGATTATTGCGATCCTTTTTCAATTCCTCCTATTAGCTCACACTCTCCCTATATATATCCTGTTCAAATTTTCAATCGTTAATAAAATACTTTTTATTCATCCACTCAAGTTCAAGTACATTTTTTTTTTTGAACTTGTAGTGGGTGACACTTGATGTTAATACAGTTTTTGCAAATATTAATTAATTCATTAAATTTAATTAATTAATTTTAGGCTTTTTTTTAGATTTAAGTTGCATATATCTACTAATAGATGGCGCCAGATAAACTTAAAAAAATAAAAATTATTTATAAAGGACTTTCTGCAATAGAGTGAAAAAGAAGTAGGAATTGACTTTAATTTTTTTTTTTTTTATATTACTTGTTTAGATTTTGGTTCATTTCCAAAAACTCTCAGATCTAATCAACATTAAAAGGATATGTTTTCCAATATATCTTTTTAAGGGCAAGTGCCACTAGTGAAAATTAGTAATCGTCTAATCAGAAGCAACCAAACTCGTTGCTGAAGCAGTTTCCTCTACAAATAATTTAAAAACTGGGCAAAAATGCAATCTTGAACATCTAGAGTAAAGGAAAAACACACTAAAATCTACCAACAATCCAAACAAATCTTTATTGTGGATGTATTTCTAGAAAGGTTTTATACAATATCGGTTACAGTACATTGTGACGAAGAGATCAAGAATGGCCTAATTCTTGTAAATAACAATTTTTTTTAATTTTCAAGGGTCTATTATCATTTCTAAACTTCTAATGAACACATCCACAATGGGAAAACATTTTTTTTTTTTGAAAGACTAATACATTTCAAACTTTATCTGAGCTAAATGAATCGAGATAAAAACTTGCCCAAATATTTTATGAAATAATTCTTCATTTTTCTAACATTATTCAGAGTATTAAAAAACATAGTAAGGATGTATATAAGTATTTTAAAATCAAATTATATTATTGCGATTAATTTTGCATAAATCTATGCACAAAACCAGCTAAACTAATTTTATCAAACAGTTTCGTTCTTTAAATTTATACTGAAGTTTAAATTAAACTAATAACAAAGAGTGTGTAAGATGTGTAACGTATCAAATAATATTACGACAAATAATTATACAAGTTGATGACAATGCCTTTTCTTTTTGTGTCAAATTAAATGGAAATGTGTAATCCTCAGTATTTTCTGAATAACAGCTTACTTCAGGGAATTCTATATACAACTCTGAGAAACCAAGCTGAATCGCTTTTAGAATAGCTTTCGAGTATCGGAAAATAGAAAGATAAAACAGCACTTAAAAAAATTCGACATAAGATTCCTGATTAACTAATAATCAATTATCACAATCGAGCTACATGTAGAACTAGAATTTCGGTTTTTGGTATAAATACAAGAATCGGGAATCTGAGCTAAATGATGATTGTAAACTCACTCAAGCAGGCTGGTATCTGAAATGATAGCTAGTAATTGTAACTCATATTTCCAAACAAAAAAAAAGAAATAACTGGGATCACTTGTATTTGAAAGTATCACTATATTTAATTTTTTGAGTAAAATTAGGGATAAAATAATCCAGAAATTATTAACTTGTATGGTTAGATGCAATATATTTCCCAGAATATGATAACAATATTTTAATTAATGCTTAATAATAAACAGTTTAATAATAAGCTTTTCAAACATTAGAGAGTTTTTGCATACCGTACGTTAGTTACCGTAGGACGTCCGTTAGCCTTTTCTCCCTAGCGCGCATGCTCATAGGAAACTGAGCATGCGCGCTAGGGAGAAAAGGCTAACGGACGTCCTACGGTAACTAACGTACGGTATGCAAAAACTCTCTAATGTTTACAACATTGAACCTCAGTCCTAATGCTCCCCAGCAGCGCACGTCGACACTGAACCACGAGTGAGCCCGTTTATCTCTTTTTTTGTATAAATACAAGAATTGAGATGATTGTGACATCGCCAAAGCAGACTTTTACATCAAATAATAACTCATTTTTTTAAAGAAAGAAAACAACTGGAGGCACTTGTATTTGAAAGTATCACTATGTTTAGTCTTTTGAATAAAGTTAGGGATAAATTAAATCAATGAATTATTACTTTGAACGGATAAATACATAATACTTGTCCTTATATAAATAATGTACTTTTATAATTATATAATATATAAATATTAGTGTGTCATATAAATATCTTAATTACGCATGATAAATAAATATACAGGCTTTGTTTTATTTTAACTTTCGAATAGAATCAGAGAAATGAAATTGATTCTTACTGTGTTTGTATATGGATTTTTTTCTTAAATTTATTCGATTCTTGCAAAATATTTAATTTGATGTATGCATATTTTGTCTTGCTTTTATTTAGTATTTTGAATAAAATTAATGAAATGGTATGTATTTAATAATATAATTAGGTAAGTTTTAATTTTGCATCAAACCTTGCATAATTTTACATAATATACTTAATAATTAATAATGTCTTTTTAAATACTACAGTCGTGTATCTATATGTCTTAATGTTATTATTAAAATTTCTGAATAAAATTAAGAACAAAAGTCTTTGTCAAAATAATCTGATATTAAAATAATAAAATCATATAGACGTTAATTAAATCTCATAAAATAATTTGTTATGGTCATGTTTAAATTTGGGACATAATATATTTTAATTCCGTAAATAAACGACAAAAAAATCAGATATTAACTGATGTATTATTAATCACAAAATGAAAATCTTATCATAATATTCCAGGTAATTTTAATTAGAGGAGTTGTTAATTGTAAATATATACTTAATTTAAATCTGAGGAAAGTTTGAAAACTCTTGATTTAAATTTTGTGAATTAGGCTTAATTTATGTAAATTCAATCAAATCTTATGAATCTGAGACCCCAGAGTTACCTCATTAAGCTGTGAATGACGGATAAAATTTAACTCAAGCAGATACGTTGAATTTAAAGGTTCGTTAATTTCTTAATATACACGGATAGATTAAATATTTACATTAAACAAATTAATATTATATCTAAAATAAGATATAAATTAAAATATGGCTTTAATTTAAAATTATTTACATAAGCAACTGAAATAGTAAAAAAATATTTCTTGAAAATAATGTAATTAAAATGTTTCCTGCATATTTTACGTGGGGTTTTTATCTTTAATATTTTGAATGAAAATATCATATTTCATATTTAGTCTTGGAAAAAAATTGCATCCACAACTCAAATTTTGGTTATTATTTTCAAATGCCTTGCTTTTTGGTTGAATTTATGCTTAAAATGAGAAAATGAATTTATGCTTAAAATGAGAAATTGAATTTATGCTTAAAATGAGAAATTGAATTTATGCTTAAAATGAGAAATTGAATTTATGCTCTAAATGAGAAATTGAATTTATGCTTAAAATGAGAAATTGAATTTATGCTCTAAATGAGAAATTGAATTTATGCTTAAAATGAGAAATTGAATTTATGCTCTAAATGAGAAATTGAATTTATGCTTAAAATGAAAAATTGAATTTATGCTCTAAATGAGAAATTGAATTTATGCTTAAAATGAGAAATTGAATTTATACTTAAAATGAAAAATTTAATTTTTTCTTATAAGGAGAAATTGAATTTTTGTTTATATTTTCTCATAAATAAATGCGCAAAATAAACAAAAACAGAACATACACATAAAACAAAGATAATGTAAGGAACTAAGTAATCTTATTAAAGATTTTACCAGCTAATAAGTATTATTACAAAGCAATTTTTGCTGTACATACCTGTTTGTAAAGTATCGAAAATTAATACTTAAAATGCATTGAAGCAAAAGAAATGCCAAGCAGCAGCTGAAATATTTACAAAAAGTACGCTAATAAATCTCACAGTAAGAATTTTGCGACACCCTAATGCTTTCAAGTAATGGCGGTAATTCTAAAGATAGTAAGGTGGAGGTAATTACCCTGGAGGTTTAAAGGAAAGAACTGAGAAAGTGTTTAATTTCTTTTCTTTTTTTGATTCAGTTGATTTTTCTTTTAGTCTTTTGTGTTTCGTCACATGCACAAATTCAGTTAATTCACTTAATGTATCTCTTGAAATGGAAATTAAAATGAAGTACATTACCTGAATCTCAGTGGTAAAAAAATGTTACTCCCTGTTGACATTCGATCAGACTTCTCTAATGTATGTATGCTGAGAATATCAATTAAACATTATATGAGGTAATTGTATTTCTGGGTTTTTTTAGTGTTGAAGTTTGAAGGCGTTAAATCGCTTATAAGTTCTCATTCTTAATTTGAATAAACGTCAATTATTGTTTCTCTTTTATTATTATTATTAAATTATCACCTTATTCATTTGATAAATCACTTAATGACATTAGCTTCAGCCATATAGATGATAAAATAAGTATTTTCTGAAGTTTTAAATCGGATTATGCAAACATATTTTCTTTCTCTATATTGCATTTTCCCGTTTCAGAGGAACTATTAAACCACCTTAATTACCAGATAATAAAATGAATAATTCCCTTATGAATTTGTTTGAAATAAATATCAAAACTAATTCAACAAAAATGTTGCTGTAAATGTTGGCTAATACTTTATTAAAAAAGATTTAATTTTCTGATCATTTATGCATTAAACGAAACATTTTCAGGGACTGAATTTAAGACATCTATCACACTTGAGACTTTTTTATTTTGTGATTAAATAGTTCTGATACTAAAATTGTCGCACTTATCGTTAAATGCATATTTGGTGACTAAATAGTTGCCACATAGTTTTTTAAAATCCTTTTTAAGATGGTTATATGCAATTTTTCTGTACTATTCAGCTCACGATCATTCGATGCCGTGCCGTCCAGTAAATATTTGCCATCCCATCTTAGCTTCTGTCGTAGTCGACATCATCAAGTGCACTGCAATATGGGAGGTGATCTGTACTACCATTAGAATCGGAGCAATGTGGGCAAGTTGGCGAGTTAGCGTCCCCGATGCGGCTAAGATGCTCTTGTGCGGGATGTTATATGTGGTTGTTCGCCCCTTATAAGACTAAAATGTAATACCTTTTAAACCTTGGGTCCTGTTTAATATGATTGTATAGCACTGGACATAGAGTTGACAACTTACCTCATAAAAAGAAAACATCTCATGTTTCGGAATAAGCCAATAGGCAAACGACCTTGGCGCACCATGGAACTGTTGCGCCACTGAAGTAAAAGTATAGTATAATGGCATTTACAATGTAATAAATGTTTACGAGATTCATAGTCATTAAATTTCAAGGCAAATATGATGGATTTACAATAAAGGACTTTGTTAAATTTGACAAATAAGTCAAACCATAAATTGACATCTCCATTGTTGAATTAGTCAAAATAAATCTGCTGATCGGTCAATTTTTTAGTTTGAGGAATAAAAACCCAAGGTGCTAAACCTCTAAGAAGCCGCTCTACAAAATATTCGCTCGAAATTGTAGTGACACCATTATTGTTGAAATATAGCAACCATTTTCCCTTCATGAGGAATATTGGGTAATACTGGATCTTCTTATGATCAATGAGAACAAGTTACATAAAAAAAATAAGAAGAACATATTCGTTAAAATTGTGAAATCATGCACGAATAAATGAAAAAAATAATTATCGCATTTTTTAACCACTTTTACTATTTTGTAAAATGATTTGCTTTATTCTACTTCTAAAATATAATTCTAGAATAAAAGAGCTCTCAAAAAATATTATTTTCCCAATGAATAACATTGTTCGGGAAGTTTTTACGAAACTTCATTTACAGCACTTTTAACCGAATTAAAACAGCAACAACAAAAATTTGTAAGGACGTAAAGTCTTTTTTTCCCTTTACTATTCTGAAAAAAAGGTAAGTACTTATTTTATCTTCTTCCTGAGCTAAGCAGCAGATATTCGTTTACAAAGCGGAATAGCAATAAGTGAGCTATTTCTTATCTTTTTCCACCTTAAAGATATGCTGAGGGAGGCCTTTCAAGAAATAGGGATTGGTTACTTCTCGCTAATTTGAGACCGTGTCGGATAAACAAAACACATGTTTTGGGGGGGGGGGAGGACCGCAAAGTAACAACGACATCAGAAGAAATGGGTACACTACATTTGATCAGAGAGGTGTTATTCGACATTGTGGACATTTGTTGGTCTATTTCATTCAATACATCAAGATACATACACTTACATGATTATTTGACTACATTGATTACCAAGATTCACTATTAAATGATTTACAATATACACTACACCATGATTTACAACATGCACTACACCGAGATTTACGATATGCATCCCACCAAGATTTACAATATACACTACACTTGCAATTCTGATGACACTTATAAAATACCCTAATATTGCTACAAGAAAACGTTTATGAACCTACAGACGAAAGGTATCAATATAGAAATCGTTAAAAGGGAAAATCATCAGGACTATAAGTGAAGGCAATACAATAAAAATTAAAAGGAAAAACATTACGGAAATTTATATTTCCTCTTCTTATTTATTGACGATTTATGCAAATATGGTTCTTTTACTTGTCCGGTGTGAGCTTGGTCCATACTAGCTGGGATAATAATAACCTATTTAAATATATTTATATATTAATTGACACTTATGTAAAATATACTTAAGGAATATTTTCGATATCCACTTGTCCTTATAAGCTTTTATCCTTTTTAATACTGCGGATTGATTCCCATGTTGTGTGACTAAAATCTTCTCATGACTACAAGAGAAACATATGATACATTTGAGATATACTAGGAAAATATTTGAGATATATTAGGTGAGTTGTAAATCAATTCAAAATGTCAAAACGGGGCATTTGTGTAAATATCTTAAGCATGTAAGGTAATGAATGGCATAAACATAAGGACTGATTTAAATCAGCTGAAATTTATGTTTAAATCTGCAAGATTTATTTAGAGTATAATTACACTTTACCATTTTGACGTTTAAAATTACTGGAAATGTCAAGCATGATATATTTTTAATCATCGTTGTAAGATCTATATTCCGGTTGTGATTACATATATCACTAAAATTCGACGTTTCACTTCCAATTTATAATTCCCGTGTCATCATTGATTTGTGGCAGTACGTTTTTGTATTTCGATAGGGCGCAAGACATATTGTAGGCTACCAATTTTTTATTAATTACAAATAGTGGATTTCAAAAATCTATCATCGTTATTGTATTTAGATTATTTTAGATATAAGCTATATCATAATAGGATAAGATCAGGGCAATTATTGTTAAAAAACAAAGATTTGGAATGCATTTTGTTTTTTAATTATTAGTTTATTTTTTGATGTGCATTTCCTAATTATGAACAAATAAAAATAAGTTTATAATCCTTAGATAGCAATGAGTAATTTTGAAAAATACTTATTTAATGTGAGAAAAGATAGATTGAATAGATTGAAAAATAATAGATTGAAAAATAATTATTTGATTTCACTGAAATTTTTATTATTTTATATGAATAAAAGGGGAAAAAATTGGATTTTTTTAATTTTTTTAATCAGCTGCAAGCAGATTTGAGAAAAATTAATTTATGATTTTTTTATAAATCGCTACTTAAAAAATAGTGGTATAGGAATTTTATATTCCAGAATCATGTTTCTTTTACATTTAATGTAATATATTTAGCACTACATATATTTGATATTTAACATATTCATTATTTGAAGAACAATAATTTGCATCAAATTTCAATGACAAATGTTATGGATGATTCTTTCTATATTGGATGATTCGTTAACTGCCATACTAGTTTCAAAGAGATCTAATATTTGCATTGCGGTTATTCTTCTGCACAGCAATGCTCCTTTATCATGGTGCAGAGGACATTAATTTTGGACCAGAAATTATTAGAGACCATTCTATTCATTCATGAATTCTAATATATAACTGTAACAGTAGACCATATTCCCTGTTTAGCATTTTTTTTAAACTCTGTTTTAGACATATAAACACTAACATATCTCATTAATAGTTATGGTGTACCATAAATGTTGTAAATCAATTTTTTTACTATATCAATCTATTTACATACCTTAATTATATACCTTTCCTTACTTACCGTTTGTGTTTACTAAACGGTAAGTAAGTCACCAAAATTCATTTTTAAATGTTCCTTTTTTTCCAAATGCATTTTTAAAAGCACTAAACGTTGATTGTTAGTATTAATGCAACTAGTTTTTTTCTCATATAACATCAAATGAATCTAAATACAAAAGAAGTAATACATAGTTTTATTTCACCCTTGTTATATGCTTTGCTTCAACTTAAACTGTTTTGTTCTAACAAAGCTTTTAGATTTATTTTTAATGGAACTGAAGTTTGTTACGTATTGTGTGAAAAACACAATATCTTAAAATAATATTTCTTTAATTGTTGTAAAAATGATAACTATAGCATAAGTAAGAAGATAAAGGGTAAAATTTCTTTCTGTAATATTATACAGTAATTATATTGATATTTATTAAATGTGCCTATATATAATAGACAGTATTATTTTCAAATAACAACTTAAGATAAAATTAAGTATACATAGTTTTGATTGTTTTGTCTTAGCATGCAATTGAGCATTATATCAATATAAGTACAAAAGTATTAATGTACTTATAGTGAGTTAATATAGTATTAATTTTAGTATTAATTACATAGTATTAATTTTCTTTATAATGCTGATACAGAATATTTATATCGCTGATGAATACAGAAAGAGCCGCAAGAAAGAATTATATGTATTCAGATCATGCTCATTACTTCACTTAAACGCTTAATCTAACTATACCCCTATTTAATTATTGTATTGATTTAGCATAATTAGATCAGCTTCCACAAATAAGGGATTCTATCCAGAATTCACTTCCTTATCTGTAATGAATATTTGGCACTGTTATTAAATCGATATCAATAACTTATGCCTTAAGAAATTCAAATTAATTCTAATTTTGGTTTTGGATTTTCTTTGGAAATCTAATGGAAATCGAATTAATTTGCATCGTGATAGTAAAATTTTCCAAACATGAAATATTGCACTTAAAATTTCGAGTTTTTTTTTTTTTTTTTCACTTTCTATTCATCTGATAACATAATTTTAAGAAAGGGAAAAATAAAATGTATGTCAATCCGAGTAAAATAAGTAAATCTTACTAAATCTTAGCAAAATAATTATTTAGAAGAATGAGATTTACGTTCTTATGTACATAATAGTTGAATGATATGTTGTTTTATAATATCACCTTATAAAACTACTTGTTATGTAACTATTATATGCATGATAATCTCATTTTGATTAATATTTATGATTAATAATTATATTAATACAACTATAATAATCACTTTTAATTAACACTGATTATGATTAATACCTTATCATAACTAAATAATTTGATGATTGATTGCTAAATAGTTTGCATTCCAAGAAAGAGTTGCCAGATGCCCACGAAACTTGCTATGTAGATTGAGTCAGTCTTGCAATTGATAAAAATTGAAATATGATTGCACATAAAGTAAAACTAGTGAATATAATTGCTATGCATTCTCCACTACTCCATAAATAATTGCCCTATGCTATTTTGTACGCAGTGTATCTGGTGCAAAAGAACGATTTATAATAAGCGAGGCACCTACGCCGAAGATAAAGTACATATTAGAAACTGTTGGTATTTGAGAGGGGAAGAGTCATTGGAAAGATAAAAGCTGATTGGTGAGCTTGTTGAGTATGCAGCCACCTCGGTCTTCGTTTGTACTGTAATGAGCTATTGATACCTATGGACACATGGGAAGACACAAAGTGAATTCACACACAAAGTGCCCTATATCAATATTCCTTTCGACAACGAATAATCAAGAGAGCTACTTCATCGTTTGACAATCATGCACAAAATAGACTGCAGTATTGCCTGTAACCGCAAATGGGCAATATGATCTGTATGTGAGCATGTGCTTCTATTGTTAATTATTTGGATTAAATACTTTTTAACACATAGATATTAACATCCAAATGATTGGTTTACAAAGATATACTTTTAATGGGACCTGTTCTGTCGTTCGATACCGCAGGTTTCGGATTCAAATCCCAGCTGTTACATGGATGTTTACAGTGGCTCAGAATACACTTTAAACTGCAAATCCCGGTCTAATTAGCTCTATTGTTGAAAAAAATGACCGTAGTGACACTATGCTACACCTATTTATAATTTAAATGTGCATGTGGGGCAAACTAGAACTAAAATAAATATTTTAAAAAGATGTTATATCAAAATTAAACCTTTAAAAATTTATTATATCAAAATAAATATATCAAATACCAAAAGGAATAGTAACACTAATATCAATAAAAAAATAACTCATAAATTCGAATTGAATGTTAGAAAATCAACTCATATTATCTTTGAAGACAGTATCTCCAGAAATATTTTGAGGACTAGAGTATCAAAAATAAGTAAGAAAAATGTCTTAGAATATCAATAAAAAATATATATGAAAAAGTCTCAGAATATCAATAAGAAATAAGTAAGAAAAATAATTTTTGGTAATATTATTCACTTATATCGCAAAATTTATCCTTGGAGATTACCACTATATATTTAGTGACATCATTACTTAATTAATTATGTGTTGAATCGGAAGATTTTAATTGATAAAAAAAGATTTTCCTTTGATAAACAAATCTCGTTAAATATATTGATTATAACTGACAACCAATTGTAATAAAAGTTCTAGATGTACAGCGAAAATAGAGAAATAAAAATAAACATTCGGACAAAATCAAATAGCGAAAATTTGATTATTTTTTATAGGTGACAATAATATTTTAAGCGAAAATACAATGTCAAGTTAAAAGAGGATCAATTATTTTTAATTGTCAAGAAATTTAATTACATTTTATTACAATTTACAAAATCATTAAATTAATTTTAAATAGCAATTATTTGTAACATAATGTAAATTTATTCAATTTTATCAACTGCTTTGTTTTCCATATGAAATGGACATCTTTTATGCTAATGAAAATTGATTCAATTAATTCATGTAAGAACTCAAACAAATTAGTATATGAAAAAGATAAGCAAGAATTTATTCTTGAATTTTGTTCAAGAACACTCAACAATATCTGAATATTTTAATATTCATGAAGTTCTTTTACACAGTTTTGCCATAATGTATTTCCTCTCATGTAGATTATAACTAACATGCTAAAGTAAGGAAGGAGAACTTATTCTAAAAGTCGAAATCTATATTTAATGTTAAAAAAAAGTCGATTTTATATAAAATCTATATTAATATATTATTCAGCATTAAAAGATTTCATAATATTAAGAGAAGGAAATTCAGAGATTTTCATAATTTTTAAATAACTTTTTTTTTAAAGCTACATTATATTGAGGTAAATAGTAACAAACAATTATTGTCAAAACAAGAAAAGAATTATTCTGCCATTTTTTTTTTTTTAAACTTAAGATTATCAGTTGGGTAACGAAAAACCAATTTTTAATATACACTTATTTACAAATATAGCCAAATTTGTTTGTTGTTCATGGAATCTATTTGCCCAGACATGTCTAGTCTTTTTTCAATCAAATGCACGCTGGTTTTTTTTACATGAAATATCTGATTGATATGTAAAAATAAGAATTTGAAAATATTACATTCAAATGTACATGATATATTCTGTAATATATCATATTCTGTGATATGATATATATATTCTGTAATATAGGATATATATAATTGAATGGATTGTATCCTTTAATATCTAACTGATACTGTGATGCATCATATATTCTGTAACTTAAGGAAGCCATCTAAAAACAAATTTAAAAAAAAAACACTGTTCTTGTATATTCTAGGATAGCATTACGAATGAATAATTACATTTCTCAAAGATTGTTTTAAAATTTCTTCAAAACATTTTGTAACAGAGGTTTCCTGTAATTAGCAAATGCCAACAAAGGAAATGAATAGTTTTTAAAGGTTAGAATAAATCTAAAAATATTACAAAAGCAATAACATCATCAACATATGAATTTTAAAATACAATTATTTCGAAATGGACAAATATTTTTCTTAATTTTGGAACTCTAATTGTAACTCTAAGTGGAGATGCTTAACAACAACAGAAGTGTTTTCAAAAACCAAACGGACATTTTCTCTTTTGCAAATCAGTTATTGATCTTACCAGTTCATGAACAGAAGAACTGCAACTGATATTTCTGTATCAGAAAAATAACCAAAATAATAAATAAACAAACACGATTCTATTTTTGGATCTTATTCAATAATATTCACTTAATCTAAAACAATATTTTGAAAGCAATAACATCAATTAATTCATTTTAAAAATTTTCAAATGAACGAATATTTTTCCTTAATTTTGGAACTCTTATTTGTTGATTTGCTTAACAGCAGCAGAAATGTCTTCAAAAACCAAACGGGCATTTTCTATTTCGCAAAGCAGTTATTGATCTTTTTGATTAAGGTACAGAAGAACTGCAACTGATATTTCTATATCAGAATAAAGAACCAAAATAACAAATAAATAAAAAACACGATTCTATTTTTGGATCTTATTCAAGAATATTCACTTAACATCCAAGTAAGTGAATATCTCAGAAGTTCTTTTACGTGCGTGATACCTTTTGAGGTAAGTAATAACCAACGATGCCAATGCAGAGGAAGGAATAATTCTTCTTCCTTTTTACCAGTCAAACGTCTTAGCATTTCCGGTATTGAGGGCCCCCACCGAAGGTAAATTTCATATTCTTTCTCTCGAACCTGAGTATCTGTTTGAAATTCATTTATTCTCATCTACCAAGTTTTGTCCCCTCCTTTGCAAAGGCGTACATATTCATGAGAGCGTTGAAGGCGGCCAAGATAATGTTGTTGGAAAGTTCCGCAGAGTTACGCTCGGTTTCCAATAACAGGATAAGTGGCACGGAGTTAAAATAGAAACCCTTGAGATGTATTGCTAGCTTATGCAGTGTAGTATATATTCCAGCATTTGAAAGCCCAACGATGAAATAGGTGTTTAGGTTTAAATATTGTTGATAGCTTTCCTTTAATTTGTTATATCTAGTGTGTATTAAATAAATTCATTTATATACATGTTAGTTTGTGGTTTAATATAGTTTTAGGTTTGATTTTAATAATATTGAAAGCAAATGGTATTTGTTTTAGTAGGATTGAAAGCAAGTAGTATTTGGTTTTAATAGTATTAGAAGAAAATGGTATCTGGTTTTAATAGTATTAGAAGCAAATGGTATTCAGTTTTTCTAACATTGGAAGCAAATGGTATTCGGTTTTTCTAACATTGGAAGCAAATGATATTCGGTTTTAAAAGTGTTGAGGGTAGATGCTATTCGGTTTTTATAATATTGAAAACAAATAGTATTCAGTTCCAAACATTTCCAAATTTTAAGCAAAACAAATTCATATTGACTACATTAGTTTTAAAAAGTTTTGCATTTCTTATTTGTATAAAAAAAATTGATTTTCATAAACAAGTAATTTATTTTATGCAATGCAATTATTTTTATTTAAAAAATTAATAAAATATATATTTCGACTCAATTCATTTTTCCACTTTCATCTAAATTCAAACATTCTCGTATGTTAAACAATACAAATATAAGCATCTTCCTGGACTCAATCAGTTTTGATTTTCATAACAAGCAGCTTTCTTCGAGCTACAGAACCATATTAACTAGTTATAATTTCTTCCTCTTTATAATTACGAATTTTTTTTGTAAATAAACAGTAGCGTTTATGAAATTTAAAGGCTAGATATTAAATCAACTAATGGATTAAAATATCAAATAAAAATAGCAATTATTAAAAATTAAAATAGTAAAGGAAAAATGATTTTCATAAACAAGTAATTTTTTTTATGCAGTGTAATTATTTTTAATTAAAAAAAAATTACTAAAATATTTTGATTTAGTTCATTTTTGCACCTTCATCTAAATTGAAACATTCCCGGATGTTAAACAGTACAAATATAAGCATTTGCCTTGACTCAATCAGTTTTAAAAGTTCTGTATTTAGAACTCGCGAATTAAAATTGATTTTCATAGCAAGTAGCTTTCTTCCAGCTACTGAACCATATTAACCAGTTATAAATTCTTTCTCATTATAATTAGGAATTTTTTTTCGTAAATAAACAGTAGAGCTAATGAATTTTAAAGGCTAGATATCAAATCAACAAATTTATTTAAAAGTATTAAAATATATAACATCTAATCTATGACTTAATTAATTTTTACACTTTTATATAAATAAAAACATTTTCAAATTTTAAGCAAATCAAATTGATATTGACTCCAATAGTTTAAAAAGTTTTGTATTTCTTATTTATAAAGAAAATAATTGATATTCATAAATAAGTAATTTATTTTATGCAATGCAATTATTTTTATTTAAAAAAATAAAATATTTTGACTCAATTCATTTTTCCCCCTTCACCTAAATTCAAACAATCCCTGGATGTTAAATAGTACAAATATAAGCATTTGCCTTGATTCTATCAGTTTTAAAAGTTTTGCATTTAGAGTTCGCGAATTAAAAATGATTTTCAATGCAAGTAGCTTTCTTCTAGCTACTTATAACCATATTAACCAGTTATAATTTCTTCCTTATTTTATTTAGGAATTCTTTTCGTAAATAAACAGTAGCTTTAATGAATTTTAAAGGCTAGATATTAAATCAACAAACTCATTAAAAGTATTAAAATGCATATATAAGACTTAATCCACTTTTATCTAAATTCAAACATTTCTGAATTTGAAGCAAAACAAATATAAATATTCATATTGACTCCATTAGTTTTAAAAAAGTTTTGCATTTCTTATTTGCAAAGAAAAGCAATTGATTTTCAATACAAGTAGCTTTCTTCGAGCTACTTATAAACATTTTAACCAGTTATAATTTCTTCCTTATTTTAATTAGGAATTTTTTCGTAAATAAGCAGTAGCTTTAAGGAATTCTAAAAGCTAGATATTAAATCAAAAAAAAATTCCTTAAAAGTATTAGAATGTATAACAACATATATATAATCTATGACATAATTCACTGTTATCTAAATCCAAACATTTCTGAATTTGAAGCAAAAGCAAGTAATATAAAAAAAATATATTCTTATTTCTTTATGTAAAGAAATTGTATAAAAAAAGTAAAAATTTTATTTTAAATTATATTTTATAAAATATAAATTTTTTTTTTCTTTACAAATTCCTTATTTGTAAAGCAAAAAAAATTGATTTTCGTAAACAACTAATTTATTTTATTATTACTAAAAATTAAAATCTATATTTTGACTCAATTCATTTTTCCCCTTCATCTAAATTCAAACATTCCCTGGATGTTAAACAGTACAAATATAAGCATTTTCCTTGACTCAATCAGTTTTAAAAGTTTTGCATTTAGAGCTCGCGAATTAAAATTGATTTTCATAACAAGTAGCTTTCTTCGAGCTACTTAAGCATACCATTCGCTGCATTTATGAGAAAACTTTTCGTGTTTTCTTAGAAATAAGAAAATAGCTTCAAGTGCCACCTTCGTAAAGAGAGTTCGTTTTCAGGCAAGAAGAGCATGCAGTTTATTTTTGCGATGCACTTAAGGCAGGTTAGAAATTTCTTTGTGTCTACTGAAAGTTTAAAAATTGTTAAGAAGGAAAGAAATTTTAAAATGCGAGGACGTTTTTGGTTGGTAAACTTGCTGAACAACGAGCTTTTGGGTTTAGTTTAATTGAATATATATTTATCTTTAAGGCTCGTAATTGAAGAAGTTAGCAATAAATTTATGTTGCAATTTTCTTATAAAATCTTTTCAAACCATTTTTATCCTACTAAACTGGTTTCTTAAGAATAGAGAAGAGAATTAATTCTTGATTTAGTAACCGGTTTAAGAATTCTTTTTGAAATTTGTTTTTACATAGCTTTTGAAGAAAATTATTTTAACAAAGTAATAAAAGACTTAAAAGTTCAATGTTAAGAAATTAATCTTAATAAGGAAAATTCTTATAATTTTGAAAGTTTTTTTTATCAAAACTCACATAAAATTCTTATTATTTTCTTAAATACTGATTATTAATTTTTATGAATATAAACCAATTTTTTACAAAAGTTTGGATATTTATTTTTAATACAAAATAAAATGTTTACTTAAAACAGAACTTAACTAGCCTTTTTCCAACAGCAATGAAATTTAATTTTTCCTGACAAATCAATAAAATTAAAAAAGAAATGCTCTTTATTGAAAATTATACTCTCAAATATCCAAATTTCTTTGTAAATGTATGATTTTTAAAATAACATCGATTACCAATTTATAAATGTTTTAGGAAACGTATAATTTTTTTCTATTATCAATATGTATACTAGCGATTTATTTATAAATAACTTAAAATATGTACAACTGACATGGAAGATGATATAAATTCATATTTAACAGCAGCAGAATGATTTATTGACAATATTGACATGATTTCAGAAACTAAGAATAATGATTGTTACTGAAAATCTGACATCGATAATGAAGCTAAATAATAAAAATCATCTGGATGTTTTTTATGTTGGGTTAACCTTATGTAGTCAGGTAGTCAGTCTTTAAGGTCATACCCACCATTGCCCTTCGGTATTCTGTTCATGACACACCTAAGCAGACAAGAGGATACTCAAATTGTCTCATTTGAAAACATCGCGTAAATTGTTAACAATAGAAAATTTAAATATTTATATTTTATCATATTTTTAAGAATATTATTCGTAGAGCCTCACTCGTGGTAAGGCAGTACATTATTCAGCATGAAAGAAGATAAGAGATCGAACTCTCAACTAGTAGCTTTCTTCATAGACATTGCTTTGAGAAGGAAGTTTAATAGAAAATTTTGGAAGAGTTTCGTGTAATTGTATAGTTGCTGCTTTCTGGATATTGTTTTCAATACATTGCACTGAAAATACGTATAGTTTACATTACCACTAATTTCAATTACAAATGAAAGAACTTCTGAAAAGAATTTCATTTTCTTTTCTTCTCATGAGTGCACTGTAGCATATTGCTGTACAATGTTATACTTCTAAGACATATCTGACAACTGAACAAACAGCTACAAACTGAAAACTGAAACACAGAAAAAATAACATTTGAAGTTGTCTAATCTCTTAGAAACCGAAATAATTTTCATTTATAAAATAATTTTTAATTCTGTGATATCAAAACCCAGAACTTTTCTAATTGGTGTAATCAATTTAGATTGCACCAATCCTTAAAATACCTGACTCGAGATATTCTGGTAAACAAACAGGTGACACATACCTGGAATTTTCTCACGATGTGAAACTGCTCCCTGGACAATATGTAGTGAAACAAAAGGAAGTCTCATCATTTTAATAGCAGGCTAGATGAATAGCTTAATCTACTTTTGAGGTAAAGCACGTAAAGTGAGTTGAACTATTCCAATTATCTCGGTCACTGAAAATTTATGGTGCCATTTAGCGTTGGTTCCTTTTGTCCTGAACAAATCTGAGAATGAGTTTTACAAGGATTTAAACTCGTCAAGGATTTGCAAGGGAATTCATGGTACAGTATATAGAATTCCGGACTGTAATACAATATTGGATTGGAATTAGGCAATGGAATACAGTATAAGGAATACGATGGGTTGTTTCTAGTTCAATTGCAATTATAAGGAGTCTTTCAATTTCTGACATTGATATGAATTAGTAGAATTAAATGCAAAAATATGGAATAATTCGAAATTCCATATAATTGATTAATTTATTGCAACAAAGATCCTGTCCGACTTAATACAAGTAATTAATGAACCATCTTCCATAACTAATGATAACTAAGATATAACTAATGCTCCATACGTTATATCTTATGTTGGTGAAAATTTTAAGAGTGTCTAATATGTTAAAATAATCTGGGATTGAGGGAAAGAGGGTCCACATTATTAGGGTTAATTTATGCATATGATGGGTTAATTAGGTGAATTAATTGCAATTTTACATTTTATGTGGGCTTAATAAAATATGAATTTTTAATTAAAATAGCAGGATAAAATTCAAAAAGAATAAATTAATTAGACAGATAACTAAAAGCTAAAGTTTAAAGAACTTTCAGTATAAAATATTTAAAATAAATATGGTTTATTTTTAATTTTTTTTATTTAATTAAAAAATGGTAGTAATGAATAATAATTTACGAGAAATGAAAGTAAATAAAATTGTATGACTTCCCATTTAAATAATTGTAAATTATAAATCACTATTTCATGTTAATTATATCCAATTAAATATTTATAATACATGCTTGGACAATAAAATTTGTTAAATATAATAATTTTTAAAGATATTTCACTAAATAAATTTTATTTTTAAATTTTTAATTGTATAATCTGAAAAAATAATATACTAATACTTATTTTTTAATGCAATTATAATTTCTATTTTTATGTATAAATTTCAGCTGGAATCAATGTATAATGTTAGAATGATAATGATTATTAATGTCAATAATCTTTAAGTTTTAATATTTAATAGTTTTTTTTAACTAAATTGTTTGATATTACAATCATATTTCAAATAATGAAACTAACATTCTGAGATATTTTTCAATTATAATTAACATATGATAAAATATGCGAAGAAAAAATTTATATAATTTGATTTTATATCATACAAATATGCCCATTATAAGATAACTCTGATGTCATTCATTTAAAAAAAAAGTTTAAAATTAGAAAAACATTATTTTATTTATGTGAAACTAATTTTACATATAAATAAGATAATATATGTTTTTTTATTAAAATCGTTTTTAATGTAGTTATTAAGCCTCATTCTCTTAAATTATTAAATATTCGTGAAAATTAATTGTCAAATAATAACGTAGTATAAAATAAAAATTACTTAATCGATAAAAATCTACATTTGCATACGTTAATAGAAATTGATAATAAGCTGATGGAAAACTTGTAAATTATGTCTGAAATTGCAATAATAAAATTAAAAAGGAATTAAATAACCAATTATTTTGAATTTATTAATTTTAAACCTTTTTATGTAAAATAGGTATGTGTTTTAATTTATTTTTTGCAATGAACTTAGCATAATTGATTTTTCTAATTAACATGATTTTGATTTACATATATTAACAACATCAATAGAATCTAATAATAAATTTATAAGACTGTTATGAAATAACACTATTTTGATCCTATTGAATAGCATGCGCTACATTCAGCTTAAAAATTTAGTGGTATTATTTGTGAATATGCCCCTTATGACATAAAAGATCACGGTCTATTTTGGGGCCTGAATGGCCGAGTGGCTAGCACTCTGGCGCTCGGTACCACGGGTTTCGGGTTCGAGTCCCGACGGTGACATGGATGTTTGTAGTTTTTTCGGAATCCACTTTAAACCGTAGGTCTCGGTCCTAATAGGATCGTAGAGCGTTGCGGGGGCATTGTTACTCCGCGTCCGTGACTTATCTTCAAGTTACACGCGCACCGTGGATAATGCAAAGTGAGTACGCCTGTACAGCGCTTGCCTTAAAGCATCCAAGACGTCCATGTCTAAGTGTTTGCCAGCTGCATTAGAACAAAAAAAAATTGAGAATACGATGGCGAATCTAATATTGTATTGCTGATTGAAAAGTTTCGAGTTTTTTACAATGTGACTTGCAATTTCAGTGTAATTGTGCCAGAGTATAGAAAGACCAGTATGCACCAGAGTATGTTTATACATTAAAGTAATGTGCACCATTATCAAAATGTCAACAATTTAGTGAGTTCAAAACCACGAAAAAATCGCAACAAAGAACATGTAAAGATATTGAGTTATTCATAGTAGTGGATCTTGAATTCTAAAAACACAATCTTAAAAAATAATTAATATTTCCGTTAATCTAATCTGACCGAGATTTTTTTTCATTCCAATTATACATTTTTTATGCCTATATATTCAATACATTAAAAGCTATAATTGTCAAATGCTGCATCATTAAATAAAATATTTTTTGATAACGCTATTATTCTTTAAATTGAATAAAAACCGCAAAGAAAAGAAAGTGAGATAAATAATATTTATCTTTTTTAGTGTATTAAAAGAGACAAATATTAGGCAATAAACGCCATTTTTTCTATATAGTTAACTAACTATTATACTTAATTCAATTTTTAATTACTAGCATGTAATATACGAAAATATTTAATTTTAAATCAATACGAGGATGCCTTCTTTTGTTTTTTATTCCCAATTATCTGTTTTATTTTCTCACCATTATAACAACACACACAAAGACTGGGATCGTGGTAAATGGTGTACCGCTGAATAAACTCATAATTGTTTTCTAGATGACGGCGATTTCTTTAGTTGCATTTCTTCGTTGCCTTGAACAGAAAAATCTCGGGGATAGAAAAGGTAAGAGAAAGGAGATGGACAAGAAAAGTAAAAAACACAACAACAGCAGAAGAGTGAGAGAAAGAGAGAGTCCATCCTGAAAGAGTGAGGAGGGGTGTCTACGGACAAAGGCTATTACTTTTACTAATAACAGCAGTCAGTAAGAGGAGTCGAAAAGTTGGAAAGAAGGGGGTGATGGACAGCGAAAATGTGATGAATAGGACAAAGAGGAAAAAATAGTACAATAATAGATCTTTGTACCAGTCAGAGGCACCAACTCCACAGTGGTACTTTTTTGTCCCTTACCTATCGTTGTGCAGGAGATTTGTCAAAGAGTTTAGTGACACGTGAGCAGTATCAATCATTTCTGGAATAACAGCTAAGATTTCTGGCGACAGCCATTAAGGTTCTTTTTCTCATGTTGATGTTTTCGGATTTGTTCTACTTCTTCGAGATGAGCGCATAACAGTAATTTAAGTCAGAATCAACGATATAAGAAGGGAAAATAAATATAAGAATACAACATATTTGTCTTTATGAGGAAATATATTACTTCAAACACACGGGTCCATAGATGACGAATCTATTATTTACTCTAAAATAAAATGTTTTCTTAATAATTTTTTAATTCCTGGCATATAATTTAGAAAACATTTAATTTTAAGTCAATAGAAGACGCCTTCTTTTCCACTCCCAATTATCTATTTTATAATAATACTTGCCTTTTTAATTTATCAAGGGCCTAGAATCGTAGCTATTATACTTAATTCAATTTTTAATTGCTAGCGTGTAATTTAGACAAACATTTAATTTTAAATCATTACAAAGATGGCTCCTTTTTTCAATCCCAATTATCTTTTTTATTATAATACTTGTCTTTTTTAATTTATTAATGACCTAGAATCGCAGTTGCTATACTTAATTCAATTTTTAATTGCAAGTATGTAATTTAGAAAACATTTAATTTTAAGTCAATGCTAAGATGAGTTCTTTTTTAATTCCCAACTAACTGTTTTATAATAATACTTGTATTTTTAAATTTATTAATGAACTATAGCAATTAAATTTTGATTGACAATTAACTACTAGCCTGTTTTTAGGAATACCTTTAATTTCAAAACAATACGAAGATCTTTTTTTCTTCTTTTTTTATTCTCAATTATCTGTTTTACTATAATACTTAACTTTTTTAATTTATTATTTACCTAGAATCATAGCTGCTATACTTATACATTTTTTAATTAATAATAACAGCTACCTACGACTTTAATTGCAAATGTAATTTAGGAAAACGTTTACTCGGATGTAATAGTCAGTACTCGGATGCCTCCTATTTTTTCATTCCCAATTATCTTTTTTTATTTTCTCACCATTAAAAGCCACACGCTAAAGAATGGAATCGGTAAATGGTTTACCACTGAATAAACTCGTAATTGTTTTCTAGATGACGGCGATTTCTTTACTTGCATTTCTTTGTGGCCTTGAACAGAAAACAGTCGAGGAGAGAAAGGATAAGAGAAAGGAGATGAACAAGAAAAGTAAAAAAAAAAAAAAAAAATAAAAAACAGCAGAAGAGTGAGAGAGTCCATCCTGAAAGAGTGAGGAGGGGCGTCTTCGGACAAAGGCTATTACTTTTGCTAATAACAGCAGTCAGTAAGAGGAGTCGAAAAGTTGGAAAGAAGGGGGTGTTGGTCAGCGAAAATGTGATGAATAGGACAAAGAGGAAAAAATAGTACGAAAATAGATCTTTGTACAAGTCCGAGGCACCAACTCCACAGTGGTACTTTTTTATCCCTTACCTATCGTTGTGTAGGAGATTTGTCAAAGAGTTTAGTGACACGCGAGCAATATCAATCATTTCTGGAATAACAGTTAAGATTTCCGGCGACAGCCATTAAGGTTATTTTTTCTCATCTTGATATTTTCGGATTTGTCCTAATTCTGTGAGATGAGCGCATAACAGAAATTTGAGTCAAAATCAACAATATAAGAAGGGAAAAAATTAAAACAATACAACATATTTGTTTTTATGTGGAAATCCTTTGCATCCAAACAAACGCATCCATAGATGTAGAATCTATTATTATTTACTCTAAATATATTGTTTTTTTAATAATTTTTGAATTACTAGCATGTAATTTAGGAAAACATTTAATTTTAAATCATTACGAAGAAGCTTTCTTTTGTCATTCCAAATTATCTGTTTTATAATAATACTTGTATTTTTAAATGTATTAATGACCAATTATATTTAAATTTTGACTGACAATTAACTACTAGCTTGTAATTTTGCAATACCTTTGATTTTAAGTCAATACGAAGATGACTTTTTTTTTCATTCCCAATTATATTTTTTATAATAATACTTGTATTTTTAACTTTTTTAATGACGTAGAACCGTACATATAGTTGATTCAATTATTTAATTACTAGCATGTTACTTAGGAAAATATTTAATTTTAAGTCAATACGAAGATGTCTTTTGTTTTTTTTCAATCCCCAATTATCTGTTTTATTTTCTCACCATTATAACCACACACTAAATACTGGGATCGGTAAATGGGGTAACGCTGAATAAGCTCGTAATTGTTTTCTAGTTGACGGCGATTTCTTTAGTTGCATTTCTTCGTTGCCTTGAACAGAAAACATTCGAGGAGAGAAAAAGTAAGAGAAAGGAGATGGACAAGAAAAGTAAAAAAACAAAAAAAAAAAAACAGCAGAAGAGTGAGAGAAAGAGAGAGTCCATCCTGAAAGAGTGAGGAGGGGTGTCTTCGGACAAAGGCTATTACTTTTACTAATAACAGCAGTCAGTAAGAGGAGTCGAAAAGTTGGAAAGAAGGGGGTGTTGGTCAGCGAAAATGTGATGAATAGGACAAAGAGGAAAAAATAGTACGATAATAGATCTTTGTACAAGTCCGAGGCACCAACTCCACAGTGGTACTTTTTTGTCCCTTACCTATAGTTGTCGGGAGATTTGTCAAAGAGTTTAGTGACACGCGAGCAATATCAATCATTTCTGGAATAACAGTTAAGTTTTCTGGCGTCAACCATTAAGGTTATTTTTCTCATGTTGATGTTTTCAGATTTGTTCTGCTTCTATGAATTGACCACATAACATAAATTTGAGTCAAAATCAACGATATAAGAAGGGAAAAATTAAAACAACATTTTTCATCATGAGGAAATATTTTACATATAAACGCACGCATCTATAGATGTAGAATCTATTATTATTTATTAAATATAATGTTTTCTTAAAATTTTTTTTATTACAATCATATAATTTAGGAAAACATTTAATTTTATTTCAATACGAATATGCCTTCTTTTTCCATTCCCATTATTTAATAATTATTATTTAATTTATTAATGACCTAGATACGCAGCTATTATACTTAATTCAACTTTTTAATTGCTAGTATGTAATTTAGGAAAACATTTAATTTTAAGTCAATGTTAAGATGTCTTCTTTTTCGTTCCCAATTATCTGTTTTATAATAATACTTGCCTTTTTTTAATTGATCAAGGGCCTAGAATCGTAGCTTTTATACTTAATTCAATATTTTAATTACAAGCATATAATTTACGAAAAAAATTTAATTACAATTCAATAGGAAGACGTCTTCTTTTTTCGTTCCCAATTATTTCTTTTATAATAATACTTGTATTTTTTAATTTATTAATGACATATTATAATTCAATTTTGATTGATAATTAACTACTATCATGTAATTTAGGAATACCTTTAGTTTTAAGTCAATACAAATATGACTTCTTTTTTTATTCACAATTATCTGTTTTATAACAATGCTTGCCTTTTTTATTTATTAATGACCTAGAATCGTAGCTGTTATACTTAATTCAATTTCTAATTAACAGCATGTAATTTAAGAAACCATTTAATTTTAAGTCAGTATGAGGATGTCTTGTTTTTCATTCCCAATTATCCGTTTTATTTTCGCACCATTATAAACCATACGCTAAAGACTGGGATCGGTAAATGGTGTACCGCTGAATAAACTCGTAATTGTTTTCTAATTGACGGCGATTTCTTTAGTTGCATTTCTCCGTTGCCTTGAACAGAAGACAGTCGAGGAGAGAAAAGGTAAGAGAAAGGAGATGGACAAGAAAAGTGAAAAAAAACAGCAGAAGAGTGAGAGAAAGAGAGTCCATCCTGAAAGAGTGAGGAGGACAAAGGCTATTACTTTTACTAATAACAGCAGTCAGTAAGAGGAGTCGAAAAGTTGGAAAGAAGGGGGTGTTGGTCAGCGAAAATGTGATGAATAGGACAAAGAGGAAAAAATAGTACGATAATAGATCTTTGTACAAGTCCGAGGCACCAACTCCACAGTGGTACTTTTTTGTCCCTTACCTATAGTTGTCGGGAGATTTGTCAAAGAGTTTAGTGACACGCGAGCAATATCAATCATTTCTGGAATAACAGTTAAGTTTTCTGGCGTCAACCATTAAGGTTATTTTTCTCATGTTGATGTTTTCAGATTTGTTCTGCTACTATGAATTGACCACATAATAATAGTTGCGATATTTAATTTATTAATGACCTAGATACGCAGCTATTATACTTAATTCAACTTTTTAATTGCTAGTATGTAATTTAGGAAAACATTTAATTTTAAGTCAATGTTAAGATGTCTTCTTTTTCGTTCCCAATTATCTGTTTTATAATAATACTTGCCTTTTTTAATTGATCAAGGGCCTAGAATCGTAGCTTTTATACTTAATTCAATATTTTAATTACAAGCATATAATTTACGAAAAAAATTTAATTACAATTCAATAGGAAGACGTCTTCTTTTTTCGTTCCCAATTATTTCTTTTATAATAATACTTGTATTTTTTAATTTATTAATGACATATTATAATTCAATTTTGATTGATAATTAACTACTATCATGTAATTTAGGAATACCTTTAGTTTTAAGTCAATACAAATATGACTTCTTTTTTTATTCACAATTATCTGTTTTATAACAATGGTTGCCTTTTTTATTTATTAATGACCTAGAATCGTAGCTGTTATACTTAATTCAATTTCTAATTAACAGCATGTAATTTAAGAAACCATTTAATTTTAAGTCAGTATGAGGATGTCTTGTTTTTCATTCCCAATTATCCGTTTTATTTTCGCACCATTATAAACCATACGCTAAAGACTGGGATCGGTAAATGGTGTACCGCTGAATAAACTCATAATTGTTTTCTAATTGACGGCGATTTCTTTAGTTGCATTTCTCCGTTGCCTTGAACAGAAGACAGTCGAGGAGAGAAAAGGTAAGAGAAAGGAGATGGACAAGAAAAGTGAAAAAAAACAGCAGAAGAGTGAGAGAAAGAGAGTCCATCCTGAAAGAGTGAGGAGGACAAAGGCTATTACTTTTACTAATAACAGCAGTCAGTAAGAGGAGTCGAAAAGTTGGAAAGAAGGGGGTGTTGATCAGCAAAAATGTGATGAATAGGACAAAAAAAAAATGGTCCTATGATAGATCTTTGTACAAGTCAGTGGCACCAACTGTACAGTGGTACTTTTTTGGTCCCTTACCTATCGTTGTGCAGGAGATTTGTCAAAGCGTTTAGTGACACGTGAGCAATATCAATCATTTCTGGAATAGCGGTTAAGATTTGTGGCGACAGCCATTAAGGTTATTTTTCTCATGTTCATGTTTTCGGATTTGTTCTGCTTCTTTGAGATGAGCTCATAAAAGAAATTTGCGTCAAAATCAACAAAATACGAAATGAAAAAATGTCAAGTATACAACATACTATATATTTGTGTTTATGTGGAAATACACATTAAAACACGCATTCTCACACACGCATCCATAGATTTAGAATGTATTATAACCTGGTGTAAATATAATGTTTGAATGTAAAGGTATAAAATATTATTTTCCCAATATGGAGGATGAAAAAATTAGTGGTTTAAGCACACTCATATGCTTACTGATTCATGCAGTCATACATAGAATAACATATATCATTGAATACATATACCATTGATGTGATTCCACATTGACTTTTTTGGGGGGAAAAATATGATCTATTGTGTTTAAGTGCGGTTCAGTCTACTTATATTTTTAATTATTATTCTTAGTTAAACAATTACCGAGATAACCCTATAATAAAGTCCTCCGTAAAATCCCTATCTCTAATTCCCTTATCTACAATGTTTCAAATAGCAAATTGCGATTGGACAACCTCTAACAAATAGCAAAATAATTTTATGTTACTGCCGTTATTGTATTTTCTTATTTAAAAATTAATCATATAAATGATACTCTTTTATTATTCAGATTAAATTTAAAGCCCTTTTACACGATTTTGCAGAAAATAATTAATATTTCTACATTTATTTTACTTTTTCTGTCTTAACCAGTTCTTCACTCATAAAAAATATATAGGGTGTTCATTTGCCTTTTAAAAGTTCATAAAAAATATACAATACAGGAAAAACAATCTTTTTATTAAATAACAGAAATATCAAAAGCATACTTTTGTAGTGTTTCCGTCTCTCTAATTGTTAATGTTGTTCATTTAATATCACTCAACACATTAGTCTTGGACTATTTTTTAAGTCTTGGGCGTCATTACTTTTGTATGGAAACGCATGAAAAACCCTATTTAGTAATAAAATAATTTCCGTAACATTAACAAGTAAATCAATTGAATTAAATTTTTATGATGCCAAAAGATAAATCCATTTAAAATGAATCCATATGTAATATAAAATTTCAATGAGTACATATTTTAGGAAATCTAATGGTCTTTATATTATAATTTTAATTTATTTTGCTACATTTTCATTTTAACAAACTTATGTCTTTGCTATAGTATTTTCAGTGTAATGAATTTTTTTAATATATTAATTATTGAATTAAATATTAAATTTAAGTAAATTTAAAAAAATATTTCTTTAAGATAATCATTGATTTTAAAACTTTACCTATCATTATCAATAATTTATTTTGAATGATTATAAATGCTGTAGTAGGAATTTTTAGCAGATCTGAAAATGTATTTACTTTTAATTTGTAAATTTCTTTTAAAATAAAGATTACAATTTATTTATAATTCTCGCATGCGTTACAGTAATTTAAAGTCTAGAATTTATAGATATTAATATATTTAATGTACGCAATAATAAATAGTGTCTTTCTCAAAAACGTAAACAAGCTAAATAATATTAAATTAAAAGTCTTCTACTTTCGGTTTTTGAATAATTTAGCATTGAATAGTGTATATAAAAATATTATCAAATAAAGCACAATTAATTGCTACTAATTAATTATTTACATAACCAAAATCTGTTTATGTGCATCTATTATGTAATAGATAATAAATGCACATCTGTTCATGTGCATCTATTATATATTACTAGATGCACATCTGTTTATGTGCATCTATTATGTTATTACCTAATGTTTCTCCTGATTATATTTACTTGCATTCAAAAAAATTACAGTCATTTGTATCAAATATAAGGTATTTTGCCTAAACCTTCTATTCCAACTCTAAAGATAAGGGCGACTTTGTTTAGCATTATTTTTTAAATACCAATGGCTTAAATTTACTCAGTAAAGAACCTGTGTTATTTCTTCATTATGCAATCTAATCCCCTACATTTGGTTTGTAAGATATAACATAAACACCAATTGTGCATCACCACTAAAACCGACAGAAAGCATTACCTTTCTTACAAAACAGTTTCTTCATATTAGCATCATTAAATGGTAACACGCTATCAGCATTAACATAGGTGAATAGAGATTTAGCCTGGCGCTGGTTTCAGTGGGAGTATCGCTGAACAAATACAATCGCTGCTGTGTTTGTATACTCAGATATTTATTCCCTGCCTGACAACAATGGTTCAGGAAATAGTGGTGTATCCGTAGGTTGAAAAGACCTCCATTCTGTTTGAGGAGATTCATGTGATGTTGAAGGTGACAACAATATCAAGATTCAATTTATTTAATACGAACGGTTTGTTAGCAATCGGACTTTATTTGTAAAGGCTAAGCACTGTTAGTTATTATTATCTTTTATGTTAGAACTGCTTTTATGCGACCTTTATAGATTATTGTAGTGGGTTTTATAAAGAAGAAATTGCTGTTTTGTGTTAGAATGGTGGTTATTTTTAGTAAGAATATGTTTTACGGATACTTTTAGGTAAAATTCGTTAAAAAGTATGTTATAGCATATTGTGTAATAATAATTATACTTATATCGAAACAATCAAACACATTGAACCCTACAGTTGATTTAATGTGCCAAATACGTTGTAATTTTGATTCAAAATATAACTGGCAGCTGGATTCACTTTCTTCATGCCGCTTTCAGCGCCCTCTATTAATACACTTTTTAACTGATTTTTGATGACTTACCATTTCCCCCTTCTGCAAGTATCTTCAGTTCAAATTTGAACTCATTGTAATGAAGTGGTTCTCTTTTTACAGCATTTTGAAAGTTTCACTTTAATTGTAATAACCCTGTATTATTAAGCTATATTAGTCAATTGTTGCTCTTCACATGTAGCTATTTTTCCGTATGATGTGAAAATTTAAAATTGTTTAAGAAAAAAAAATTAAATGTCTGAAAACAAAAAGAGGATATATTGTTAGCATGTAATTATTTTTAAGTAATATATATTTCAAAATGCTCTTATAGAAATTAAAATGTTTCCTGGATAAAATAATATTATATTTAACGATAACAATAGTGAAACATAACATTATTATGTATAACATTTATTTTGCCTTTTTATCTAATAAAATAAGATTATATGCTTATATGCATCTGGATTATATAAAGTAACAAATTCCCGCAGACGTATCTCCATTATTATAAGTTATTATCTCAATAAAATCTTGGAAGTAGAAAAAAAACTTGCATGCATGTTCTGTTTCTTTTTTCTTGTTTTTGCCATTTTTTTGGCCCCATTTAATGCTTAATACGCGAGGAAAATAGGAATTATAAATTATTCAACGAAATTACAAGAAAAATTTATGTTATCTAAATTTCATGTGAGTAAAGAATGCATTGAAATAAAATTTCCATTTAAAATTATATTTAGATAAAAATGTAAACTAAGTATCAACATTTGAAAAGCTAAATTTTTTTATTTTAAATTAATAAAAAAAATTCAGTTCACTTTTACAATAATACCTCTGATACTTGGGTTTTAAAATCGTCTTAAAGTCATGCATACTTCAAAAGTTCATAATAAAAGAACTGATGTTCGGAAATGGGCCTGATGGCCAAATGGCTCTAGCGCTCTGGCGTTCGATACCATATGTATCGGGCTCAAATCCCAGCTCTGCCCATGGGTGTTGTAGTAGTTCGGAGTCCACTTTAAACCGTGGGTTCCGGTCCTAATAGTATCGTAGAGCGTTGCGGGGGCATTGTTACTCCGCGTCCGTGCTTACCATCAAATTACACGCACCTCCCCGGTAATGCGAAGTGAGTAACAACGGTGCAGCCCTTATGGCGAAGAACACGGTCTGTTTGCCAGCTGCATTAGAAGGGGAAATAGTTTCGGTTTGCTCGAATATGATTAAAGGAACATTGGACTTTTTTTCATGTATAAAAAATGATTCTATAATTAATCAAAAAAGAGCACTCACTCGTCATACTAAGACGATTTATGTAAATCATTACACAAATTGACACAACCACAAACGTTTTATGTAGATCATTATACAAACATGTAAACACAAACTGACAAAAAACAGATTAAAAAATCAGGACATTGTGCATTTCTTTTAAAGTAAATGATGTACAACATCACCACCGCAAGGTGTGACGCAAATGAGGCTTGTTACTATGAATATAACCATTGATGCTGCACTCAGTTGTTACACAGTACACAGTTAGTCAGTCGAATATCCTATTTTAGTTCCACCGAAGTGGCTATGGAACACGAGACTTTAAGTACCCACGCAACCAAAAATCTGTCAAGGTGTAATCTGGTAATCGTGAGGGCTATTTAAAATTAAAACCTCGACTTATCACTCATTCTTTAGTGAAATTGAACAACAGGAACGTTTTGACTTTTCATGCAAAGTGGGATGGGGCACCATCATGCAAGAACGTGACGAAAAGTATCGCATGTCTTTCCTGCAATGCAGAAACAACCTCTAAAGATGAATCCTGCTCCAAACAGGAGTTTTATCGCAAATTTTAATTGAATAAAACGTCCCAGTATGACGTATGGGCAATATCTTTCAGCTACTTTTGGAATAATTTTTTTTTATACATGGGGGAAAAAAATATTCAATCCGTATAAACCAAAATGTTTCCTAGCATTACGTCTTTTATCATAACTTTTTGAAATTTGCTTGAATGCATGGCGCACCCTGTATTTATGTTGTGCCCCTGGCGTTTTATGTGCCAGTGGTGGATGGAACCTTAAAGGCTTGCATTACTGATACAATCTAATTATTATATATTTGTTTAGAATTCACAAAAGTAACCAAACAAACTACAATCAAAGGTAATTTTTTTTTCTTCAAGGTAGTTTTGTAAGCCTTGTGTTACACGTGAGATAAACCAAAGAAGAAATACTTTACTAGCTGAAATTCAATGAAGCCCACTAGCAACATTTTACTTGTTAAAACAACGCCTTCTGATTTATAAAAAATCACAGTAAAATATTTTTAGACCATTATTAAATAAAAAATATATATATTCAATAATTTTAAAATTGGATTGATAAAATACATATAAAATTTTGTATTTCTATATTAATGTTAGAGGTTTATAAATGTTCGATGAAGTATTTCGTTGAAAATTGTAAATACTAAATTTAAATTTATTTTAAAATTATTTTTGGAGTTATGATTATAAAAAGTTCTTATGTTTATTTTATGCGTACCTTAATCGCGGTCAACACGTACCTGTGTGTTCCTAGTAACATGCTAACCGACTAAAAATTATTCTCATATGTGGCATATATTCTCACTGCCTGAAGAAATGAGCCAAGTCTGTCAAAAATTGACGTCACATTTCCATTCGAATAGCTTGAAAAACATTCTACAGGGTTATCTCGAATACAATGTGAAAAGCGGCAAATACCACCACCAACACCAACAACCACCACTTCTATACCAGAAATCGATGTTGGCATGCATAAATAATGCATTCAAGTAAATAGGACCACAAATTAACAGATGCGAGTGTGACAATGCTTGCACAGCGTCTCATCGACATTCAGGATGCCTGATATGAAGTTTCTACCATAAGAAATAAGCAGCTAGCTTTGAAAAATTTACAGTAAGGCTGTAGTTTTCCTCACTACTTGTCAGTGGATTCTTGGCGGTATATAATGAACACGGGGATCTGCAGATGTTTAACAAAGAAAAACCAAAATATCAGACTTTTTTAGCTGAATGATAATTACATAATTTCTTTCTCGTATTTAGCAAATAAAATATTTTCTCTTTTCTATGACCTGAAAAGGACTTCAAAATCCCTCATTCGATGGTCTTTCAAACTAAAGGTAGTCGTTGTAAGATTCACAAGCAAGTAAAGTTTCTCATGTTTACTTAGAGAACTATAAATTCCATAGCCCAAAATTTCTTCACAACAAATAAACAAAGTCGAAAGTACCCATGTCTACTCCAGGAAAAAAGGCACCTTAAACTTATCAATAGAAAATTTTCACACGACAAGTATACAAAACTGATAGCCTACATGTCTATTCTGAAAATAGGCCATATCTATTTGATTATTTTATGTCCATGTCTATAAAGGACATGTTTTCTTTGGCCCTCCTGTAAATTTGTTGGTCCAAAATTTCCTTATTTGGTACAAGAAAAAGGTCGAATGGTATGAATTTACCACCTGCTGATTCATGGAGGTGATCATTTTGATTCATTGAGACAATCAGGTTCTTGCTGAATCCATGAATTTATGTCGTATACTAAATAACGATGAATCGGCTATATATCTGTCATATAAGTGGATAATTACATCAATTCCAGTGTCCTGTTATTAAAAATACATCCACAACTATTGTCAATACACGATTTAATTCTTATTTATCATGTTATATTATTTATGCAATAGTACAACGAAATCATTAAAATATATGAAATTAATTGTATTCATTGGTAATTAATTCGGATTAAAGAAAGAATGTTTCGAGTGCTTACATAATCTAAAACACATTCTGAGCTTTGCATAAATTGCTGTCATCATCGCCAGCAGTCGTGAGATGTAAGCCCCAACAGTGGATTTTGTAAGCGTTTGTTGACTTCCAAGCCCATTGGCATTAAATCAGCATTTCCAGAATATTATGCAAGCGAAGCATTTATGGGGGAGCAAGGCAATATATTGAATAGGTCAATGAAGCTTATGAATTGCCTGGCATAATGCATGAGTTTGTGCACCAAACTTCTAATAATGATTAATTTGTATGTACTGTAAATATGCTATAACACAATATTGAAATGTGCTTCCATTATATATCAGTGTGCACATATGTTTTTAGGCTTTGCATGATGCTTGTGGTTATGCAGTATTTGTTTTTAAAGTATTTTAATTGCGTAATGATACATACATTATTAGCGAGTTTAGTAGTAAACGGATAGCAAATTTCTATTTTTGCTAGATGAGATGAATTAATTTTATGTGAAGAAATTATGAAAGAAATTTATTTATACTATATAATAGAATATAATATAAAAATATTACATAATATATTAATAAATTGGTTAGATTGTTAATATTATATATTAATCTAATTTATTAATCAAATCAATTGTTAATATCACCATTATTATTATTTTATTTATTTATATGCATATAACCTAACAGAACCGTATAATAATTTTATTATAAATATTGGTAAGAATCTAGGTAGTTAAAATGTCTATTTTGCTTAAATCTATCTAAAATATATTTACGTAATACAAATGTTTGAGTTATCAGTAGTTCTCAAACTAAGTACGTGGAATATTTCTTGCAGATAAAGCAATCGATCTCATGTATGTTATTATACTTTTATTTTAATTCGTAAAATGCTCTGAAATTTTTTCCCAAATCACTGACCATATTCCATTTTTGCATTTATATATTTGAAATTTACGGACTTGTCTTCTAATTACAGTTTTAATATAATACAGGGTTTTATTCAAGTAAAATAAATCAATATTTCGAGGCTGGTTTTAATGAGGATCTGCTTTTATTTACACTCACAAAGGGCTGCACATTTTTTAATTGTCGGAATAAATTGTCTTTTTAAAGCATTTTCTTTTCGTTCTGTCTTTGCAGCGTTTTATTTTACCTATAGTTGCATTTATATTTTTTGTAACGATCATTATTACTATTGCAACTTATACCCAATTTGAAACAAGAATTATTGGTACTTTTTAAATTTTCTAATGCTTTTAATTGTTTTGTAGGAAGGATAGCCTCATTTAGCCATAAATATATTTGTAAAATAAATGTTATTTTACAGTAAAGCTTTTTAGTTTCATATATGTGAATAAATGATATAATTCTTATAAACATAATTAATTACCGGAAAAAGTTTTTTTTTTTGTATTATTTAAAAAGGTAAAACAAAAAAATTAATTTTTCATTTTCATTGATTTTAAATTAAATTTTAAACTTTTAAGAAATCATTTAATTTTAAAATTTAAAAAACGTGCAGGTAATATGAATGAAAATTGTGAGACATTTAATAGGCATAATTATTTATGAGGCATTTAATTTAAAAAGTAAAAAAAAAATAATAATAATCGTAAATGACTTCAGAAATAATTAATCATTGCATACGAAACTGTTATTTTTCTATTTCAAATTATTACCATTAAATTTTCCATTAAAATAAGTAACATTTATTGTTCTTAGGTTGAAAAGAAACTTAGCCAAAAAGAATATTTAGAAAATTTTTTTTATTAAATTTTAGTATTTGTTCACATTTTTATGATACAAAATATTCGAATCATCATTAAATTGTCATTTCAATAAAGTTATCTAATATTTGAATAAATTCATGATTTCCATTTACTTGTATTATATCATTATATATCTGTCTCCAAGAATTTTGCATTATAATTAACGTGTCAGAAGTGTTACGCAGAAAGATGGATAAATATTAAAAAACAATTCACTGTTATCCTCAGAATACTAACACGGAGTTATTTGAAAAAGTCCATGCGCTTGTTAGAGAAGCATGTAATGATGTGACAGCATCTGATTTTCCTTCTGCGCTAATTATTAACGTAAAATTCAGTCAGGATGGAAGATGACACAACTTATATTGCTGACGCAACTCAAATTATCCTGCAGACTTTTCAAATCAATTACTGACAACGTTACCGTTATTTTTGAAAAAAAATGTTAACAATTTTGTGCATTGTGTATAAAATTGTCATTTAAACTTTGCCAGAAATTGTATTCTGAAATATCTATTTCGCTGAAAAAGATTTTTACACTAAAAAAATGAAAATTATGTGCTATTTTAGAATGATTGCCTTATGAGATATTTTGTTTTGATAGAAAACTCTGAAGAATTAACGTAATGTATCTTACAATAGAATTATTCACGATAAATTGACGGGGATTTTTAAATCATGAAAACTCAAATTTTATCTAATATTCTCTAAAAAGTACGAAATAGAGATATAGGTTGAAGTAATAAACTATAATTAAGAAAAACACTCCAAAAAATGTCTTGGAAGCAAAAACTTTATAGAAGTTTAATATTAAAAAATTGAATAATAGTGAAGAAAAAACATTGGTGTGGTCATTGGCCTAAACAGAGGCCTAAATCTACAGTCGTTGAGTATAAATGATTATGAAGAAGATGAAGTTGAATAATTTAAATATTTGGGTACAATTGTAAATAACAATAATGATATAACTATTGAAATTAAGAATCCAAACGATATGATTAACTTGTACTGTTATGGATTACGAAGCCAGTTTAAATTGAAATATCTAAGCGGTAAAGCAAAGATACAACAGTACATATGTCTACTTTATTGGTGCAACATATCTTTTTGATAACATCTAATAACCGGTAAATATTTATTTGATTTAATTTTCTTTCCTTGTTTTTAGTAATTAAAAATTTCCTCCTATAATTTAAAACATTCTTTAGATATGTTATGAGATTATATATATATATAATGTATATAAATTATTATAGATGATATCTATGTCTTTTAATAAAACTTCAATATCTTTGTACTCAAGAAATATGAAACAAATGATTATTTTCTTATATATTTTTCAATCATGTGCTTTCAAAATGTCTAACTTTTCCGAACTTAATCAGGATTACATGTATTTCAATCAGACTTCCATTAGGACAAACCTTTCAGTCTGCTTTTTATATTCCACCCATGTCTCCCAAAAAGGGATTCCACATTCAAGGAGATTATAAAAAGGGGTTTCGTAACGCTTGCATTTAATTTAAAAAAAAGAGAGGCCTACTCCAAGACAAGTAAGATTGCTTCAAGTAAACATTGCCAAAGTTATATTTCAGTCCAATAGCTATCTTTCTGACAGGAAAAATAAATTTCATTTCTCGAAATATAATCGTGAATGATCTATCCTTTTAAGCTTAAGGGCATCGGACAGTTGAAGAGGTTTCGAATACAAGTGGTACGAAAGGAATCTATGTCGAGTACCACAAGTATAAATACACTTTGAAAGATGAAGTTTTGGGCTGTACAGTACCTTTCAAGCCGAATTTCTGTAAACACTTCTTTATTTCTCTTAAATATAGATTGTTGACTTTTAGATATACGGAATTGCTTTATAAGATATTACAGCAGAAGTATATGAAGTGTGAAATATAAAGTAAATATAGTCTGTGTTAAAGATTTAAAAAAAAATATTTCACAAATATTTATTGTGTTGCATATAATTATTTTGTATGCTCAATGATTTTGTTTAAGTGATAATTATTAATTATTTTGTTTATAATGTATTTTATAAATTATTTAAATAATTTATAAAATACAAATTTTCTACATAGAAATAAAACAGATATTCTACATAAAAATATGTTTTAAAAAAGAAAGTTAATGTCGAATGAATTAATGAGATTCAAAGAAATTACATTTTTTCTTAATATTCACATACTTTTATTACTACAAATCAATGCTGTCTTTTGAGATAAAATTTTGAAAATTTTGGAAATTTCAACTTTAATTCAATTTTATGTAAAATTTCAGTTAAAATATCTTCAACCTGTAGTAATAAAATTGTCATAATTAGTCGTGTATATATGGGGTTGGCAAGAAAGTATATTTAGTTTTTACAGTGTCCTTAATTGGGGAAAAACAAAATTTGCCAAACCCAGTATTTTAATCAATTAATCCAAAAATATTTATTTTATCAAAGCAAATCTAATATTCATTATAGAAACTATTGAAGGATTTTTAATGATAGCAAATTATGATTTTGTTTAAATATATTGCTCAGTTGACAGCAACACATATTTTGAATTAAAAGTTCGTGGAATTATGAATATGTTTGGAAATTTTTAAGTCATTATTTACTTTGTATTTTCCCAACATAAAAACAGAAAGAAATATTTTCACTAATGGAATAATGTTTTATAATTACAACTAAATTACAGTTTTTTTGTGATTCTTTAAAATAAAAATAATAAAGCTAAAACTAAAATGAAAGTGAAATTATGTTAAATTTTCCACATCTTAAATTAAGGATTTTCATTAATGTTGATATTTCAAAGAAAATAAACTTCAAAAAGAAAGGATAACTATTGAAAAAATATGAATTTACATTACAAAGGAACGTAAAAAAATAATAATTTTATTATTATAATATTTTTGTTTTATAGCTTGATTGCTAAATTTTTATCACTCCACAAACTTTTTAAAGATTAATTTAATTGAGTTTATAATAATATTCATTTTAGATACTTATGTCTGAAAGCTAATATTAAATTAAAGAAATTTCCGTTATTTGCTATGCGTTGTAACAAGTGTCATAATTTTACTACGTGTAATAATTTAAAACTAAACATTTAGCTTCAAATAAAAACATTCTACATCTGGATTATTATTTCTTTAAAATTCGTTTCATTGTAGAAAAAATAATATCTAAGTAAATTAAAAAATTTTAAAATCATGTATCCATATTATTTCTAATCTCAGAAACGACGAAAATCGATACCAATTGCATATAAACCCTCCCATAAGTAGTCTGGTTGTCTAGAGGGAGTTTTCCCAGGTTTTTTGCCATACGACACGTATATGCATCACCAGGAAAGACAGTGCGTTCTACTGGTCTATTCTATTGTTTGTATTACCTCCCTACTCCTCTGAGGACTGGTCGCGACGTACATAACGGAAACATAAGATCCACTAGTGTTCAAAAAATTATTTGTATAATTCTCTTACCAAAAATAGATTTAGTATCATAGGAATGTTTCAAAAATAGTAATTTTTATATCTAAAAATTTACTGTATTTCCTAAAGCTATATTCATGAAAGTTCGCTAGCATTACAAAATATGAAATAAAAGAAATGCAATAAAGCAACTTAAAATGATTTACACCATAGAACCAAACTAAACCAGATCCCACAATGCTGACTTTATGAATAATAATAATACAATAAATCCCGAAGAATAACCCACCAAAATTTATTACTATACACTACGCAGAAGTATATTTCATAGACCACTATCGCTCCCGACAGGCCTTCTATTCACTTTAACGTTTACCCTTATTGAAGCTGGTCACGTATTTCTATAAGTCCTCGAATCGGACATTTTTAGTGCAAGGGATACGTCGGAATAAGGAAAAACGGTACAAACTCCCCACCGAGAGCTTAGGGGGACGTGCTCTGCCCTCGCCGAAAAGGATATCCTACTGAGGTAGGGTAGACAGCCCTTTTTTTTATTGCGGCTTCTTGCTGCTGCTGACTTCATAGAGGGTGCTCCCGGGTAAAAGAGAGCCTTTTACGTGGGTATATTGAATGGAGTGAGAAGCTCCATGCCAATCGGACTTTTTGACCGGTGTTATCTTGGAGTCCATTGGTGGCCAGTGGTGGGTGTTGTTGATGTCAGTGGATTTAAAGAAATGTTAGTGAGAGGGTGGTACTATAAATGCCTTTGTGTGACGTCTCCCTCTACTTTATTGAATACTACTTGTAGAGTATCCGATAAATCCTTGTGGAGTATTGCAATGTTAGTCTTTCACTGATCAGTAATATTAATATGTAAAACATTTTTTGAAGTATTATTTCTTTGATTAAGTTA